>KV459446.1:57857-95323 GCA_001662645.1 Pseudogymnoascus sp. 03VT05
TGAGTCTATGGTCGTATGTGTTAGTTACTCGCATATTGTAATATAAGATCCCCTTTAATACGACGTTATCAGTAACAGCCGCCTAGTCCAGACCGATCGCTGGTGGCGAACTGATTTGCGACTAGGACCTGAGATTAGCGAGGCACAAACCCTGCATTACTCGCGCCAACCCAACCAATAACCGTGGTACCCGCGACTAGTACAGGGAAAGAGACCCTCCCAGGTTTGCGGAGTAAATAAGAAAGGGAATTTCGCATCCGTCCAGCCTCTCACCAGCCCACCGTGCCTGTTCATCCCTGGAGATTCGTCTTCTCCGCCCTCGTTTCCCTTCACCCGCTGAGAATTGAAATTTCTCGACCCCCAAGTGAAAATGTCCCACGCAATGGGTCCAGTTAGCCACGGCGGCTCCCTTGGAGCAAGAGGTACGTCGCAATGCGCCCAGCTCACTCCTTCCTTTGCTGTCTCCCAAATGCACTCATCGCTTTCGCAACCACATTATTGACCCCGCCGCGCAGCCTTCAACCACTCCCGCGCCGACGATGCCGAAGTCGAATACGACCGCCTCCGCGACCTCGCGCGCGCCGAAGCCTCGAAGCGCTCCCAATGCTTCGCGCGCTCCCACGACGCCTACTCTGCCGGCGACGGCGCCGCCGCCAAGCAGCTCTCGGAGGAGGGAAAAGCGCACGCCGCCAAGATGGCCGCCTACAACAAGCAAGCCTCCGACTTCATCTTCCGCGAGAACAACGCCGATGGCAAGGTCCCCGCTGATACGATTGATCTACACGGGCAGTTTGTGGAAGAGGCGGAGGATATTGTCGAGGAGAGGATTAAGTATGCGAGGAGTACGGGACAGACGCATCTCCATGTGATTGTAGGGAAGGGAAACCACTCCCCGGGGCATATCCAGAAGATCAAGCCGAGGGTCGAGAAGGTATGCCAGGAGTTGGGGTTGCAGTATAATACCGAGCCCAATGAGGGCGTGTTGTATGTCAACCTCCAGGGTGGAGCGCCGGTCAGGCCGCCGCAGCAACAGCCTTCGGGGGGACAGGGGGGATACCAGGGTGGACAGGGGGCATACCCGGGTGGTGGACAGCAGCAGCATGGTGGGCAGCAACAGCATGGTGGACAACAGCAAGGTGGCCAAGGACAGCAGCAACAGGGCGGCCAGGGCGAGATCGAGAAGCTGGCTCTCAAGATGCTGCCAAAGGTTCTGGCCAAGTTGGAGAAGGCATGCTGTGTTATGATGTAAATGCGGTATGGGGCTTTGTTATTAGCGGACGCTGGGGGGTGATGGAGTTTGGAAGGGAGAGGATCTTTCGGTTGTATGTTTGGATATGCTTGGCTGGGAACTGAATAAGAAGTTCTCGGAACGTCGATCCTACGATATACCCTGTACACATCAGACGCAATTGAACGAAATATACGCACAGGCAGCAACTTTCATGTTGGAGACTTGGGCAGTGGTTATGGCTGGGGAAGTATTTAATTTGAGTCGTCATAAATAAAAATATTTTATGTATGAATACATGAGATTTTAAGCGTTGTTGTCTATAGATTCGAAGCTGATAGTAGACCACTTATCTCGCTGTCAAAATTCTTATCAGCCAAGCAAAAGACACAAACACCAAAAATCCACCCCACACCCCACCAAAGATCACCACCACCACCACCACCATCCCAACTTCCTCACCACAACCCCAAAGCCCTCAAGATGCCTGTACGTCCTCCCTCTCCCTCCTCTCTGCCCTCCCAACTAACCCTCTCCAGCTAATAATCATAACCGGCTACCCCACCGCCGGCAAAACCCACCGCGCCACCCAACTCGCCTCCTACTTCTCCTCCCTCCCCAACCCGCCCCGCATCCACCACATCACTGACACCTCCCTTGCCATTCCGCACACAGTCTACGACCTCTCCTCCGCCGGTGTGCACGAGCGCTCCGCCAACGCCTCCGAAAAAGATGCTCGCGCTCGCGTGTATGCGGAGGTGAAACGCCATCTCTCCCCCAACGACTTGGTGATCTGCGATGCCGCGGGGGGGAACTACATTAAGGGATGGCGATACCAGTTATTCTGCGAAGCGAAAGCGTTGCGGACGCCGTGCTGTGTAGTGCATGTGGGCACGCCGGTAGAGACTGCGCGTGGTGTGAACGAAGCACGGCTTGCGGCGCGAGAAGCGGGGAAGGAGGGGGAGGGGGAACCGTACGAGAAAGAGACGTGGGATAATTTGGTGTTCAGGTATGAAGAGCCTAATGGGATGGTGCGGTGGGATAGTCCTCTTTTCACGGTTGGTTGGGAGGATGCAGAGATTGATTTCGAGGCGATTAAGGAGGCTGTTTTGGGAGGGGGAATAGTGAGGCCTAATGCTGCGACAATAGCGACGAAGCATGCGGAGGAGGGGTATTTATATAGGCTTGATCGGGAGACTCAGGCGGTTGTGAGTAAGATTCTGGAGTGGGTGAAGGATCATGAGGGGGAGGAGGGAGGGGTTATTGATATGGAGGAGGAGGCGCAGAGGAAGGTGAGGTTGGCGGGGAAGAAGGGACGGAGGGATGATGATGAGGGAGAGGAGGGAGGGGGGTTGGAATTGGCGCTTCCGCAGGTTAAGTTGGGAGTGCCGGTGCTACAGAGGTTGAGGAGGCAGTATATTCAGCTCCAACGGCTTGAACCGAGTGGGGCGGGGAGAGTCAGAGAGGGATTTATTGGGTTTTTGAATGCGGCTTTTGAGGAGATGTAAGAGCGACGGAGGATTTAAAAAATGGCGTGGGTTGGAAAAGGATGAATTATGGGATAGAAAGAGATACCCGAGGCGTTTAGTTGTGTCGTAGGTTGGCGAATATTATGAACTTACCCTTTGAAGGAAGCTATTCATCGCTGGCATTGGCACACATACTCATTGAACGTTGAACGATGTTGTAAAAGCACACGCATAGTTATGCAATCTATCTAAAAATATCAAAACAAATACAAAAACATCATTCCAAATTTCAGCTCCGTCCTTCTCATCCATCCTCCATGTCCCTCCAACCGAGCTAACTATATAAGCAACAAACGGCTTTTAAGTCACGAGCACCTCTCCACGAATCGGCTCCGCGCTCTGTCGTATTCTGGTTCCACTTTCATCCTTGGGCATACTATATAATCCTGACAATGCAGTAAAAAAAGTAGATCCTCGTGGCTGATATCCTGATTCTCCTTGTCCGGGTCTATTGTCCTCCCACGAGCAGACTGGTACTGACTCGTGGGATTTGGGTTTTCTTTCCGTGGCTGTACCGTGTATTCCTGGGCATCCAATGGTCTTGTAGGTTTAGAACTGTTCTGTGCATGACTGGTAACATGACTGTAGATAGAATAGGGAACAAGGCAGATCATCTCCTGGCTGGCAATATCCATGCAAGGTCAAGAAAATCCTGCGGTCTGGCTCCGCTATTCACTGTAGTCTTTTGGTCTGTTGAACGAAGCATGGGTTAGAGAATGAACCGCGTCGAGCATAAGGTTATAAACATACCATTACGTGCATCCTGGGTATTTGTTGTTCAACCTGTGGGGCTGTTGGTCCTGGCGATCTTCTGAGAGGTGGCTGCCATCTCCTTGAGGTAAGTATTGGCTCGGCGGAGCTTAGCCAATGCCTCCGGATCACTTGGGTCATTGAGAAGTTCCATGGCAGACATGAGCTGGCGACGGTGCTCACGGAACTGGTCCTCCGGACTGGGCTCATTCTTCACTGGTTGTGGCGCAGGGATGTCCTTGGGAGGGGAGCTGGCAGAATTCTTCTTCCTCATCTTACCATCAACAGAGCTGGTCTTACGCTTGCGCGGCAGTCTGGTGGGTTGGTCCGAGTCAGTTGGCTCAGGTACAGTATTGTGTACTCTCTTCATGTGGTCACGAAGGTTCCAATGACGAGGGAATCCATTTCCAAGGATGGCTCGGTCACAGTTCTCTGCGGTGCAGAGGAATGGTTTTTCGCCGTGTCCGTGCATGGCATGGGCCTCGCGCTCATGGCGAAGAAGGCAGGCGGTTGACGAAAAGCGTGTTTCTCCACAGGATTGGACCTTGCACCGGTAGGGCTTCAAGTGGGAATCGACACATTTGCTACGATAGTGGTATTAGTATAGAACATGCATAGGAGCGATAAAATAAAGTCGTACTCGTAGTTGCACTTGAGCTTTTCGGGCTTGTGGTTGCATGGAGGGGTCATAGATTCCCATGGGCAGTGGTATAATCTATCCGGGCCAAGGACGGCAGAGTGGTAATAAGGGTGATCCCGGGCAACATTGTCCATTTCGGATGTTTCGCCATTGCGGCGACCACGGTCACTGAAGCGATCATCGAGGAATTCCAAGGGTTCGGCGCCAAATTTGAGGTAGGAATCCTCGTCAATCCTGTTGTTGGGCACCATGGATTTCCTGGAGCTCCTAATGGCGGGGATTGTGTTAAGAGGTGAACGCAAGGCACAGGGCAAGGGATAAACGAACCTGGGAGATTGGCCATTGACGGCTGGCAGGGCATCGAGTGCGCTGCTTCTCCTAGACATGGGAATTGACAGGCCAGAAATTGAATATGTGGGCGATGAGACCTTTGGGCCGGTATGGTCACCAGACATCCAGGAAAACTCCGGGGTATAATCTCCAACATGGGCTCCGGAAGTCACCACGGAATGTGGCATAATCTCTGATCCTGTGGTATAGATGCTCTCGTCCGTTCCCATGGCAAATATGTGCGAAGGAGATCCATTGGCAATAGGGACCATGTGGCTTGGCGACCGGTGATCACCGTTACTCAGTCCGGTATGAAAGGCTGCAGTTCTGGTATCCTCATCGTCCAGAAACTGTAACTCACTGAATTCATTTTTCACAAAGTTTGTGTTGTCTGTATAAAGACCAGTATCAGATAGACTCGAAGAGCAATCAAGAGTGTCCAGGTGGTCTGAGGATACAGAGTAGGAAGAACCCAGTGTGCCGGGATGGTCACTTCCGGTAGTAAGGTCTGTGTTAGATACCATGGTCTCCAAGGAAGTTTTTGAATATAGCGGCGCCATCTCGTCCATAGTATAAGGGGGGGTAGTCTGGTTCCACTGGTGCGAAATGTTGCCATAGAACGGGCTGTCATCTAATCCTGGAGGGGTTCCATTTTGGGACGCACGGCTCCTTACACCAGATTGGGAATTCTGGTGGTATCCTTTGGAGAGTCCGGATTGGGCATGTGGTGCGTGGAAGTTCTGTGGGCCTCCTACTGTCTGGGGTAACCATAAGGGTTCACTGTATTGATCCCTCAACGGAACGTCCATATACCCGGCCGATCCGTCGTCGGTGTGATCTTGCAGTCTGTGTCTGGCCATCATATCAGGTAAAAATGAAGTCGCAACAAGAGTAGTCATGTCCTATGGTGCGTGTTATGGGTCGACCTCCGGATTGTTTGGTGCTGGGTATCCCTGGCTGTAGTCACAAAGAACAAAATGGAATTCCAGGTGGTTAGAAGAGTGGTAGATGTCGTCCGTGGTATAAGGCTCCGGCTTAAGTGTGGTGATGTCCAGATGGGAATAATCGGTACAAAGGCCAAGTGGGTAGAGTATAGAATGGATGAATACTATCCAAATGGAGGGAATGCTGTGAGGTTTTCGTGGGAAAAGGACGGAGGGGGAAGAAAATGGGGAGTACGCGCGACTTATGGGATGTGGGAAGAGATCTTTCGCTTGTGAACTCGGCGTAATGTGAGACAGGGTGGACGTGCACTTTAATGAAGTGTGGGAGTGCGTTGTCCAACTTGCCGCAGGGTCCCCAAACTCTCACCTCACTCGCTCAAATTAGCCACGAATCACGGAGGCTAAGCAGGAGCTCATTCGTTTCCTCAAATGTGACTGTGAGATGAACTGCATAAGGAGCACACAGATGTCCATTCAGAAGGCAGATGTGTTGGTTTCAGCGCGGTCGATATTTCTGCGGCCAGTGAAATTCGGCGACTTAAGGACAGGCTACTGCTGGCATTGCATGGAGCTGGTCAGCCATTAGTGCGGCACATCAGCCAGCCAGTTTGAAATGGCAGGTGCAAGGCGGTCTTCTCTGGTCAATCACACTCGACGCCAACCCGCTACTGCACTAGGAAAATGCCGCGGACATTTGTGGCAGAGTGCGATCTCTCGCATATGATTTGATTATTGCTTGGAAATGACCATATTGCGCATATATCGAGACTTTGATATACCAATATGCGCCCATATACGTGTCTTGGAAATGTTTCGTTTCGGTGGAACAGAGACAAAAACCCAGGAAAGGGAATCCTTCCGAAATGATGGGTTCTCCCGTCCGCCCGCTCTCCCGCGGTGATCCGTTCCGCGCGGATCCGTGATTCGTAGGGGACATGTAGTTTTAGTGGGACTGAACCCTGGTGAAGGGTACAAGTGCAACAAGCAAGATGCAGAGTTGACTTCCGTTTTGTGCTCCACTTGTGCTCCGCTCTCTGCCAACCACAAGGAAAATGAAAAGGCGGTCTGAGGGAGTGAAACCAGTGACAGCAGCGATAGCAGCGAAACAATTACAATTGTTCCCACAACTTCACACCGGCTGGAGACCTGTCGCCAATGGAAACAATATGAGGCGTCGCCGTGTCTGATCGCGTCTTGTCAGCAATAATACTTCGCAAAAGGCTGCCATGGTTCGGTCGAGTGGCCACCACCCCCTCTTTTCTCGCTCCTTGATTGAAAGCAATTGGCCGCGGTTGATGCGGCCCGTGTCAAAATGTGCTTCAGAGGGCTTCAACCAACCTCCAATGGAGAGGGACTTTTTCAGCTCGTGGGCCGAAGGGGTGTCTTGCACACGTCGACAGAGTTCCATATTGATCCATCCGCATGAGCAGGCATCTTTGGTAACTCTTCGCAAACTTGTATTTTACTGACTGAACCGGCGGTTGCCAGCTCGTTGGCGTCTGCAAGTAGGTGGGGGAGATGAAGAAACCACCCGACTGGACATGGCTTGGAGGTGTGAATGCGTCGTGTGCTCCAGCTTTTGAACTTTCGCCTTTCCTTTGTGACGGCTCAGCACTTTCCACGAGGACAGTCAGGTGGATTGAGTTCTTGAGCCTCGTCGCATGCACCTTAGTAAGTGGGCTCAACTATGCCTTCAAGAGGGCCCATCGTGCGTTGTCGAGTCTTTTTGGTATTGTTTGTAATGAAGGACGAGTGCTATGACGGTGGTAATGATAATACTATAGCTAATCCTGGCTGTTATAATCCACTTGTATGTTAACCACGAGTCAGTAAGTACCGGCAGTTAATGGGGGAGGAGAATGGGGCCGGGAGCTTGTGGGAGTACAGTACGACGACAAAAGTATCCGTACGAGTCTATGCTTTTTTTGCAGTAAGCGTGTATACAAAAAAGCACAGACTCGTACGGATACTTTTGTCGTCGTACTGTATGCGTGGCGGATGATAGCTCACGTGACCGATCCCAACCATTTTGAGCCACAAGCACTTCAGCCACAACCCCAAATAAGCCACATATGATGACAGCATAACCACCATGTCGACAACGCCTGCAGTTCCTGAGAAGATATAAACAGTATGGCGCGGCTTTCCACCCCAGGAGCAAGGGCTCCCGATCATACATCCTTAAACTTAACCCGTTTAATATCACGGCTCCAAAATACTCTACTGGAACCAGATGCGGAGACGTCACGTCGTTTGCGAGTCTCGGCGTTTGAAAGGCGCAAGGTGGAAGCTGTAAGTTGCCGCGGCAGTAGAATACTCCTTGGACATGTTAATGATATATTCTGTAGAATCTAGAATATGCTAAGACGTTGCTGCTGCGCCTGGGTCAAGATAGCCCCAATGTAAAACCACAACCAAACAGGCAAGATGCGCAGAGCGATCTTCAGGCGAAAAAACAGCAATTAGATGCACTCGATGCAAGGCTACACGAGCTGAACGCAGTATGATATCCCAGTTCACCCCTCCAACCTCTCTCCATTTTCCAAGGCTAGGCTAACATTTCATCCGTCTAGGCTGGCCAAGAATACGATGACAATGCTTCCTCCGAAGGAGAAGACCTCCTGGGCGAGGACACCCCATCCGAGTCTATAGGCGACAGCCACACACCTGTCGCCGGCGATACGACTGATGACGATGACGCCGATTACCAACAGATTCTCTCAGAGCGCCGAGCCGCTGCCCAAGCATCCCAGACCGAATCTCAACCGAAGAATGCCCGCGACGAACTATTCCCCTCGTCTCTCCGCGCGCGGCATGGGGAAGCCACTACTGGTCTCGATACTGCCCAAGCTACCTCCTCCTCTACCTCCGCCCCAATCACGGAATCCCTCATGAAGCACCACCGCGCCGAGCAGGAAGAGCTCACGACCTCCCTCTTGTCCATGGCGCAGGCGTTAAAGGCTTCGTCACAATCGTTTTCTCAAACCTTAGAGTCAGAAAAAGAGACGGTGGATCGAGCAGGCGATGGATTGGACAGGAATGTGACTGGACTAGAGGCTGCGAGCAAGCGCATGGGATATCTACGGCAGATGAGCGAGGGGAAGGGGTGGTGGGGACGGATGATGCTTTACGCATGGATTTTTGGACTAATGTTTGCGGCATTCTTTATAGTTGCATTTATGCCAAAACTAAGGTTTTAGATACCCGAGTTGCGGTTATGCCCTTATGAATGATGGTTTGGCGTTCAGGGGCTAGAAATGGTAGGGGATGGAGGTTATGTAAGAGAGATGGACTTCTTTATTTGTAGCTGTACAGTTCGCAACTGTATAACATCATTTTAGGCAAAGAAATAAATTACCAATCAACACAATGAGTAATGACGACCACTACTGATGCCTATTACTATGAACATATGGATCTGAAGCAGGATCTAGTCTCGAAAAATTTGCTGAATAATCACGTTTCTTGATGTAACTTAGTGTCCTGCAACACAATGTCTTATCTCCAATGTCCGCGTTTGAAGCGACGATCAAGCAAATATATTTTATTTAGCACGGGCTCCATAGTTGCCATTATTGCTATAAGTAAGTTTCATTCTCTCAATATCATCAGATTCAATTCATCTAGCCCATATCAGCCCTCATTTGGCCCATTCCGCTATGTCTTCCATCTTGGTCCTCGGTGCCGGAGAACTGGGCACGGAAGTCTTAAAGAGCCTCGCCGCCCATTCATCCAGCAAGGATACACAAGTCAACGTCCTTCTGCGGCCCTCCACTATTAGCTCTACCGATCCAAGCAAAGCCGCCGATGTCGCCGCCATTCAATCCCTGGGAATCACCCTAGTTCCGGGCAATATCGTCCAGTCCTCACCCGCCGAGCTAGCCCAACTTTTTGCCCCCTATCACACCGTCATCTCCTGCACCGGCTTCATCGCTGGTCCAGGCACGCAGCTGAAGATAACCCAGGCCGCTCTGGAGGGAGGCGTGAAGCGCTTCTTCCCATGGCAATTTGGCGTCGACTATGACGTTCTTGGCCGTGGCTCGGCTCAGGATCTATTCGATGAGCAGCTAGATGTGAGAGATTTGCTGCGCGGACAGAGCTCTACGGAATGGGTCATTGTTAGCACGGGGATGTTTACCAATTTCCTCTTCGAGCCGAGTTTTGGGGTTGTTGTGTTCAATGGCGAGGTTGGAGAGGGGACGGTTGTTAGGTGTTTGGGGAGTTGGGAGAATAAGGTTACTGTCACGACGGCACAGGATATCGGGATGTTGACTGCGGAGATTGTGTTTGCAGAGCCGAGGACTGCGAATCAAGTCGTCTATACGGCGGGGGAGACGATTAGCTATGGCCGTCTTGCAAATGTGGTTGAGAATATTGTGGGGAAGCCGGTGGAGAGGGAGGAGTGGCCTGTTGAGTTTATGGAAGGCGAGTTGAAGAAGGATCCGGAGAATGTGTTGTGGAAATATAGGGTTGTGTTTGGGAAGGGGAAGGGCATGAGTTGGAATGAGGGGCAGACGTTTAATATGCAGAAGGGCATCCAGACGTCCGATGTTGAAGAGTGGGCGAGGGATATGGTGAATAAGATGATATGGAAGTAGAAAAGTCAACTCGAGTTATTGAAATGCAAGAAGATTGAATAATGTCTATGAAGGTGTGAGCGGATGGATATGAAAGAATCAATATATTATTCTGTAGTGAAATTCATATATTAATTTCCGTTATATAAATCACCGCCATCGCAATATCAATTTCGTAAAATATAAAACGGAATCCAGAACGTTATATGCTCACATATATATATATTCATGGCAGTTTCGTAGAAGCTACACATAACGCGTATATCAGATATATCGACTCTTGTTAAGAAGACCCAGAGGAGATGCTATACATTTTACTATACTACTATTACACTTAGTTCTGTCAACACTGTTTATCTCAAGCCCAGCAAAAACTTGCCACCATCCTTGCCCTCTGCGCCACCTCCTGGTAGATATGTAACGTTGGGGTTGCCCGCCAAAGTCTGTGCAATCTCCCTGCTGGCCTCAATCCTTCTGATCATAATAAGACCATCTCCAGCCTTCGCCACTGCCCTTGAAATAGTATCGGCAGACTCGGCTTCTCCCTCAGCACGGATAACGTTCGCTTGTCTCTCCTGCTCGGCCTTCTCGACGATGAATCGTGCCCTCTCGGCATCTTGCTGGGCGATCTGCTTCTGCTCGACTGCGCGGGTGAACTCCTTTCCGAAGGTCATGTGCGTGATGGAAACGTCCTCTAGAGCAATGTTGAACTCTTGGGCACGCTTGAGGAGGTCGCTGCGGATGCGGTTGGAGACGGCCTCACGCTGGGTGATGAGCTCTGCGGCGTCGAATTGGGCGACGATGGATTTGAGGACTTCGTTTCCGATGGATGGGAGGACACGCTCATCGTAATCTTGTCCGAGGTTCTGTAGCAAGTCAGATATAGTACTATACGCGTCATGGCGGAGTCTCATCATACCTGGTAAATCTTGGGCAGCTGCTTAACATCTGGTCTGCTGAGCACTCTCAGTGTCAAGCTGACCATCTGCAAATCCTTGGATCCGGTTGTCGTCGAGATGTTTCGTGGCTTCGTTCGCACATCGTAGAGAATGGCCTTCTGTAACCATGGGATCAAGAAATGTGTTCCCTCACTGACAACGTTCTCCTTTACACCAGCCAGCCTATCGAAGATGACGGCTCTGCTTCCACCCTTGACATCGTATATCGAGGCCTGGGCAAAAGAAACTCCCACGGCGAGGGGGATGGCAAGCTTATACAGGGTGTTGAGTGCTTGCGCCATCTTGAAGTATTATTCGGATAGGTCGTGGGAAGTGGTAGTTGAACGCGTCCAGTATGTCTTCGGAGCTATACTTTTGAGGTTGATCGTACTGGCATTGCTCGTTACAATTTCGATGGGTCGCACTAGTCCATTTTGGGTTGCGGCTTGGCGCGCCTCACAAGCGGTCGCAAGATCTTGAACGCTCATCCATCCGAGAGCCGATGACCAAACTTCTTCAACCCATTCCAACACATCAGTCACTATGCGCCCAACTCAAGCTCTTTTTGGCGGCGGCGGCCCTGAGGTCGGAAAGTACGGAAGGTGAGCATTGGCCCTTATCCCCATCAATTCAGGACAAGAGGGGTGTGGTGGCTCTAGAGGCTCTGGATTGACCAGTAGTCCTGCCATGACTTGCACCTATGATACTCAATGGTTATGATGACTTTGTATGCTAATAAATCTCTCTTGCAGGTACATCGGTGAATGGGGTAACTTCGGTATGGGACGCTCTATCCTTCAATGATCTCGAGATGTTTAGATATCGACGTCGGGGCATATCGGGATGCAGCACAACGAGTTCGCAATATATACAACTTCGCCATTGGGAGAATAACGGCTGTGCAAGGAGGGATGATAGACCAGGTGGCTAATGCAGCGTTTTTTCAGGTACCCCAAAGCAAAAGGGCATCGTCTACTACGGCCTGAGCGCCAACGCTCAGCGTCCTCTTGCCGGAACCCTCCACGCCGCTTTCTTCAACACCTGGAGGCGATTCAGCGCCCAGGTCCTCTACGTCGCTCCTCCATTCATCGTCGCATACCTTGCTATGGACTGGGCTATCCAGAGGTAGGAAGATTCATACTGATATCCCTGATTATAACTAAGTGTTGCTCAGAAACCACTACCTGAACTCGAAGCCAGGGCGTGCCGAGCATGGCGAGGAAGCATAAAGGGTGTATGTCCCATTAGCGAGGGGTTGTAGATTGTGCTTGGGTGTGAATGTATGGGCTATATCAAGCTGGATCGTTTGAAGGGTTCATACGGAGTAGCCAAAGAGCCCTCTGTATTGTATAGAAGTACGAAATAGAGCAAGTTTCAGCAGGGCCTAGTTTGAATATTCTTTTGAATGATTATTTTCAGTCACATTGTGAGAAGCGTAATTGATGTTTGTCACATAATCGAGCTATTTACTATTTACGTAGAGCATGAGCCAAAGATTAGATATATGTTTTTACGAAACCTACGTGAGATTATGGCTAACCACGGAGTTCAGTAAAACCTATTTGCATATTGTTCTTATAATGGAAATTCTTGGGATTGATCAGTAAAGCTTTTTACCATTGTTCTCTGTCGTTCAAGATTGGGTGGTGATGTAGTTAGTTTCGCATAGCAAACTTTGACTGCCGCTGTTCTGCCGAAGCGCATCAATGATCGCGAGTATATTGAAATTTAGACGCGCTTGACAGGGACCCTGCAGCGTTGTAAACAAACGAAGCAACGCAAACTCCAATAATCCAACCCACAACACACAGCAATAGCTCGCCGAGCGAAATATACTGCATACCTTTCAGATATTGGCGTAGCTAAGGGTCATTGAGCGCCCGTTGCTTTTGCGCCATGCCTTCTTTCCGAGTGCCAGATTCATACTCCTCCAGCCCGCAGCCTTCAACACCAGAGAGGCGAAGGGATGGCGCATTTAATCCCTTTGGCTCCTCGAACCCTTCGACAACACCAGCTGGCCCTCCTCCGCCCTCGTCAGCGGGCTCCTTCACACCAGTCGGACCACCGCCTTCGAGCATGCTAGGAAGCTCTCGACTCGATTTCGGCGACAGCAACCAGCCTCTACAACCTCTCAATTTTGGCAGATCACCGGCTCCTCCTCAATTTGATAGCCCCGAACCACCATTGCCCGCATTCAGCTCGTTTGGACAAGCTGCTGGGAACAAAAGATCTGGTCTTAGCAACGAATTCAGGGCTTCTGACTTTGGGCTCGAGCAAGACGCTGAATACACCTATGACGAAAGAAACAATGCATCTGAATATCAACATGACGAAGGGGGCGATTATTCAATAGACGATATCTCGCGTATGGCTGATGAAATGGACGAAGACCGCTATGGAAACGAGCAAGACCTGCTTGTGTTCGACAATTCGATTCCGGGATATGGGGCCAGGAATACGGGTTTGGGGCAGTCCGACTTTCGATCATCCGGATCTTTAGGGAGAGGCCCAAGCGACGCATTAGGAGACCTCCGCAGGTCCATTGAAGATTCTGGGCCGAACGGCTCTGAGCGCTTCACGTTCGCACGCATAGCAAAGGTTTTCTATTCTCAAATAGATCCGCCTGAAATCCAAGAAGAAGACGATCTTATTCTCAAATCGGAGGCCCTCATAGCTCGACTATATCTAGAGGGCGTAAGAAGAAACGAGGATGAACAAGCGCACGCTGAGGTGACTACGATCATCCCCACCGAGATCTTAAAATTGTGGGATGATTACAACGAACGAACAAAACCTCACAAGGCATCAGAATATCCAACTGTAATTGGACCTGGCCCAGGAGCATCAGGTTTTGCCTATGCTTACTTTTTGGCCATCCCTCTCTTGAGTCTACATAATCCCTCGGAGGCAGAGGGTAAGCAAACACTAAAATCGGTCCCGCAAGTATTGCTGGAATGGATGGGCGAGCACCATGATCCGTATCCAAATCAGCTCTCGGTCATTCTGAGTTCAAGGCCTAGCCCTACTCATAACCGCTTGTTCTGGAATACAGTGGTTAATAGCCTTCTCCGAGGCCGCGTTCGCGGGGTAGCGAACGCCTTGCAAACCGCAGGATGGGAACATGCACGACAAGCTGTTGCCGATGTTAGGAACCCTGATTCAGGTGGTTACAGTGGCAGAGCCTTGATTAATGTCGAAAAGGTCACAGGAGACATGCTTGAAGTACTGTACCAATGCCCTGGAATACGAGAAGATTGGGAGACCACAAATACCGACTGGACATTGTTCCGCCTAAAGGCCAGTCAGGGACTGGAGAATCTTAGGAGATTTGCGGAAGGGAAAGACCAACCGGAAGAAGAAGAACCACCTGCATTTGAAGCTTCGAATTTTGGTATGTATTCAATGGCAAAATCGTACACCGGAGCCGCCAGAAAAGCAGAGAGTCGAGTACCTTGGGAAGTTTATCAAAATCTCACATCCATGTACAATCTCATGCTTGGAGATGTCACCTCGATCGTTGAAAATGCTCAAGATTGGTGCGAGGCTACAGTTGGTCTTATGATCTGGTGGAGTCAGCCCCAGAATGATCGTCGTGGCGCCCTTGGCCGTTCGCACAGAAAAGCGACGAAGCCGCATTCCCCTTTCAGACAATTAACTGAAGCGTTCAACCTCGCGACTTCGGATTCTACAGACTTCCATGTCAATACTGCAGATTTTATGGAGGTAGGATTAGCAGCTATATTCGAGTTCGACGTTGAATCCGCGCTTGGAATTCTTGGGTCACTATCGTCTCCGGTTGCGTCAGCACTCGTTGAGGTTGCCTCTGTAACTGGCTGGCTACCGTCCACTGCAGCCCAGAATCGCGTTGGGATGAATGATAGCCTTGATCAGGACGATTTGGACCTTCTTGGGCTGAACCAACTGCCGTCGCAACAATCTGAAGATATCAAAACAAAAATTCTGGTTGCTTATGCCGAGGCTCTCTATGAGCAAGGTCGGACCTTGGAATATACGGATAAGAAGAAGCCCAGGGTTGCTCGTGAGAGTTGGGAGGTTGCTATTGAGGTCCTTGCAAGATTGGACTCTGCCGAGCGCTCCGAAAAGGAGGTTGGCCGCCTGATTGGAGATTTGCCGCTCGAGGATGGCCCTACTGTCGACAAGCTCTGGAGACTCCTCAACGACATTGGAATGACCGTCCATTCTGAGAATGTGGCCGAGGTAAGACAGACTCCCAGACTATTGTATATCGATATCTAATGATGTTTAGGAATACGCCAACTCTCTCAGTGACCATACGCACAAATATGGTGAAGCTATCTGGTATTATTCTTTGGCGCACAAACAGAATAAGGTCAAGGATGTCCTCGACCTGCTTATATCGCTTTCACTACTTCACTCCGTGGCCTATCCACCGGAAAGCGAACTAGACGATCACTTGCGACGCCTCGTTTCCTCGCCAAAAGTCGCCTTAACCGAGATATCGCGACTTGACTATGAGGCCGCAAAACTAGTCCACACAATGCTCAGCGGATACGCAACGCTTCGGCAATTCTACACTCTTCGTGACGAAGAAGTTTGCAACTCTAGCGGGCAAATAAAGCCGCTGCCACTTTCTACGAAGTCACAAGCTGCATCGGCCCTCATCGCAGTTATAACCAGCTCAGACGACAACATCAGAGGTGGACTATACGACGAAGAACGCGGCGCCGTTGTTAGTGTCGACTTCTTGCTTGCTTTACTCGGAGAATCTATGGTCTTTGTCAACCAGAAAGAGCGCCTCATCTCCTCTTCCCAGATCGATTCTCTCTTGAAGGCAATCGAAGATTTGCAGACTGTTTCTGAACGTGTATATTCGGCATGCGACGAGTTCTTCCAGACCGTTGTTGCCTCAACCCAAGGAATGAAAGGGTCCACACCCATGGATCTACTGAAAAAATCGACCTCTTCAATGAGCGGCACAAGCAGCTTCTCCATGGTCGGAAGCTCCATGATTGCTTCTCAGCTACAGAAATCAATTGGAGGTAGTGGTGTTTTAGTGAAGGAGAATTTGCACAGGGGGTGGGATTGGCGAAAGGGCCTTACAGCAGAGATGACGAGTGGAGATGTATTAAAGATATTGAGATATGGGTTGGCGAAGGAGTTGGCAAGATCATGTATTTTGGAGGCCGATGGCCAGATATGAGAGCTGTAGCGTCTAGACGGACTAAGGGTGCGTATACATGGGTGGGCCGGCGTTGACTTTTGGGGGACAGCACCGGAAAATGGTATGCGGGAGTTGAAACACGGCTTACGGGCCGAGACCTTACATTAGTAGCATGTATATCACAGCTAAAAAGCTATTTTAGTTGAACTTCCTCCTTTTAATAGAGGCTCTATTGCGCTCGGTATTCCACGTATTTCTTGTCATGGTTCGATTATTTTCAGACATAGACCCCGGTTTTAATATCCCTATAGGATATAAGAAATCAGGATCACCATGCTATACAGTCACATTATACGTTAGAAAACGCCACTGAACTCATACCCAAGATCCTGAATGATTTGGGTAACTGTTTTGCTCCTCAATTGTGATGCTCCTATCTTATCCTTAATCCTGTATAACGTGCAGCGTGGTGATGTCATCGGGGGCGTATTACATCAACCATATATATGACAAGTACAAGTCGATATAACATGTTCAATTCCATCCAGTCTTAATACCATCGAAAGAGCACAAAATACTGTTTAAAACTGCTCATTGTCCTAGCAATCATGTCGTTTATGGATAATGCACCAAACATAGAGGCGTCAACCCGCAACCCAGACCATCCAGGGGGCAAAAAGGTATATACCACCACCCATTTCCTCTCTCACTCTTCCCTTTCTACACATCTACTCCCAACCCAGCATCCAAAAAATTCACATAATCTCATAATCGCAACACCCCTAACCAACCACCCCAGGTCCACGACACCCACGCCCCCCCCATCACCGAAAACCCCGGCTCCATCGCCTCCGACTCCCTCGCCGCCGAGTCCACCAACGCCCACGGCGCCTTCTCCCAAAACAAGAACGCAGAGCCCCTCGGCGTAACAGGAGCCCACTCCACATTCGCCAACAAAAACATCTCCGGCGCCGAGAAACTCCCGCCTACACACCACGCCTCGTCGCGCGCCGACCCCAGCACTACCGCCGACGACTACACGCACAACAACATCAACAAGAAGATGAATTTGCAGCCACAGCCCGCACCAGGATATGATCACGAGGATGAGCAGCTGTTGAAGGGGAATGCGGTCCCGGCTCCGGGGTATGTTGATATGGTCGTAGAGGGATCGGAGGGGAGTAGGCCGAAGGGGAAGAATTTGACGGAGGTCCCGAGGGGGAAGAGGTTTGAGGGGGGAGAGGGGGAGAATGCTAGTTTTAAGAGTGAGATTGGGTCGGGGATGGATCCGGGGAGGCAGGCGGAGCAGGGGATGAGGACGAGAGGGGCGCAGGGGGCGAGGCAGGGAGCGGCGGGGAGGAGGGGTGAGGGTGGTGGTGGAGGGGGGATGTATGATGATATTGGGGATGAGAATGCCTGAATTGGCTTGGGGGGATAGTTATTTGATGTAAGAATTAAAGGTAAAAAGACGGAAAAAAAAATACTGTTTGCAAAATGCGATTTTTTGGTCATGGAACAGAATAGAGTAATCAAAACTCCCAATGCAGCTTGGTAACAATGATGTGGAGTATCTTTTATAGCCATTTTTTATTTCCTGACAGAACCCGTCCTCCCAACGCCGTATTGATATCCATGTATCTGGCCATGCAACTCTGCATATGATACAAGCACCCACGAAACATCTCCCTTTCAGCCGCGAAAAAAATCGTACCGAAAACCCCAACACACACCCTCACCCTCACCTAGACGCGCACATTCCTCGACTCCTTCTCCACCAGCTTAACCAAGTCCTTATACACCTCAGCGAACTCGTCCTCGCCATCAATCTTCTCCTCCTTCTTCGCTCCCGTCCGCTTCTCAGACACCATGACGACGGATGTCGGCCTCTTGGTGTTGCCGGCGGCGCCGAGCTCCGCGCGCGAGTTCACGAAGATGTAGGGAACGTTGTGGTCCTCGCACAGGACGGGGATGTGGGAGATGACGTCCATGGGCGAGATGTCAGCCGCGAGGATGACGACGCCGCAGCCGACGACGTTGGCGGCGCCGGCGGGGGACTTGCGCAGGGACTTGACGACCTCCTTGACGCCTCTCTTGAGGGTCTTGTTCTTTGCGGCTGTTGAGGAGTTAGGTTGAGTTTCGATATTGAGGTGTGGGAAGGGGAATTAGGTGGATTGCACATACCCTTCTTGACGCTCTTGAGCACCTTCTTTGCGACCTTGTCATCCGCCAGAGGGGCGGCGAAAGGCACAAGGGCACCGACAGGCTTGACGGCGAGCTCGGTATCCTCCTCAATGGTCTCGAGGCCCTCTTCCGCAGCTGGGGCGGCAGTCTCCATTAATTGCTCCTCAATAGCCTTCGCGACGGCATCGCCATTGAGGGTAGACTTCTTGTCCTTCTTGGACTTCTTGACGCCGTCCTTGTCGCTGCGCTTTTCCTTCTTCTCCTTCTTCTCCTTCTTCTCGACGCGCTCTTTTCCCATCTTGTCGGTGGTTTTGTGTTAGGTGCTGGGTGGGTGGAGGGAGGTTTTGTTCGTTGGGGTGCGGTTTGAAGTTTGGCTGGACCGACAACTTAAACTTCGAGGTTGTGGAGGGAATTTTCTTGTCTTGGGCTGGCTGGATTGGGGCTAGTTTGCGTGTGGCGGGGAATAGTATTACCGACGTTTCCTCACTAAAATCGCTAAACTTCAAGGCGCGACCAACCGATGTCCAGTGGATTTACTGTACAGTACATGGATAAAATTATAAAATCAGTAAGATCAATCCATTAATATCGTGGGCATTGATATTACAATGGTGGTATCTCTACAAATTATTTCGAATTCCGCCAGAAGTCACATTATTCAGGAAAGTCAAGAGTATGGAGTCTGGTAGACAGATTTTTGATAGACAAGTCGCGCTATATTCTGCTCTTCTTCCTTTAGCTAAGATAGAGTAGTAAGATTTGCAGCCCGCGTCCGTCACTGGCAGTATAGGAACCCTTGCGCGCCCCCGTGCACCGTGTCCCCCCTTGTCCACGCATGCGCTTTCTTTCATCAGCGGCGCATGCCACTCTGTGCATTCCGCACCCTTCCCCTCATGCTTGGCCCGCCAGCCCCATTGGCAGCCGGCGGGTGCACGTACTTGGTAACGTAATAGCGAACTATGTTGCCGCGGATTCGGCTTCGTGATGAGCGTCAAAGGCCAGCTTTGACGCCTGATTAAACTTTCGGATCTGTCAAGTGCGCTCTTCTCCTTAAAAGAATGCTTAGGGGAGCTGCATCTTGGTCCTGTAGTCCTGGAGGTTGAGAAAGTCCCTTGCCGCGCTGCTCGCTCCGTCCCGATTAAGGTACATGGGATGGCATGCGAGTTTGCGGCAAGTTTCAGCAGTGGTTGTCTATCGGCGGACGACGATGCCTTGGCGGCGGGCAGAGGATGGGATCTCATCGTCATCGGAGGAGGAGCAGCAGGAGTCCTCGTCGCTGTAGCCGCAGCGGGAGCCACCGCAGTCAAGCTTGATCCTGTCACCAGTGCGGGTGATACCGTAGCGTTCACATGAGCAATTGGAGCTGTTGGAGTAGTCTGAGAGACCGCTGGAGACGGACGATGGGCTGGAAGAGTCTGAGCGAGAGCTGAGCGACGAGCCGACAGACGAGGGTGGGGTGCTGGAGTACTCGTAGTCGTCGAATGTGGACTCGGAAAAGCGGGAGGTGAGCTCCTCAATGGTGGTTGGGTTCAAGGCACCGTACTCGGCCTCGAGGATGTGCTTTGTCGCGTGCGGGGAGCAGGGCTTTGGCGACTGGATCTGCGAGATGGAGAGTGGGCGGCCTTTTGGGATGTCGGCGGTGAGGGCGCGGGACTCGCGGCGGGACGAGGTTGGGTGTCTGCTGGAGCTGGAGTGCTTGGAGGAGCTGGACTTTGAGGAGGAGGACTTGGAAGATGAGGACTTGGAAGAAGACTTGGAAGACTTGGAGGATGCAACATCGAGGATGTTCAGGACGCGGCCGGTGGTGGGCTCGGTGGTGGAGTCTTCACCTGGGTTGTGGGAGACGTGGTAGCCATCGATAATGTACTGGAGGGTGTTAGTACGGTGGAAGCCAAAATAGACACGAGTTTCAACTTACGTAGTACCAGTATCGTTGACCAGCTTGGAGCAGGGAACTTTGGAACTTGAATGTACCCTTCCATGCGCCGGACTTTGAGGAGTTCTTGTCCTTAGCAAGGGGAAGTTGGCCTGCGTAGTTGTCCCATGAGCCGAGAAGGTGGACAGTCTTGACAGTTGAGGAAGTGCGGAGATCGAAGCTGAGTTGAATAGCGGACATATTGACGATTTTCGAAATGCGTTAAAATGTGTGGTATATTTGATAAGCGTTTGGCTTAGATTTGAATGAACAAGAAGAGCTAGTTATTAGATTTGTATGGACGAGAGGCTTTGTGAGGATAAAAATTAGAGGGTAGTTGACCGGCAACTGTTTGAATGAATTAAGTAAAAAGAAGTTGTAGATTGAAGAGCACAGCTCTGAAGGATAACAAAAAGGACAAAAAAAGGACAACGGATAATAGAAACTAGCTCTGAGAATTGACTGCTTGTTGAAGAAGAAAAAGAGAAGAGGAGAAGATGAGACGGCGGCTGCGGCCTCTTATGGTTCAGCCATTTTACCTTTGGGGACCTGGAATAGATTGAGCGACGGTGGTGTGCTGTGGTTGTGCTGTGGTGTGGGCAGTGTGGAGTGTGAATGGTGGTGATTGATGGGATGGACGATGGCTGGTCAATGCTGATGGTGGTCCAAAGGCCAAAGGAGTGTAAAGGGTGTGTCCTGGTTGATCATGGACGACGGGGTACTGGATGCTGATTGGCCAATACGGCTGACTTATGGGCCCATCTGCACGTCCGGCGCGTAGGCACAGTGAATCGCTGTGAATCGCCGGGAGCTAACACGTTTTGGGAGACCGGCGACTAGATCCCTGCCGCTGCCGACCACTCACACCGACGAAGACGCCGAATTGTTTCTCACCAGGGGTCGGTCAAGGGGCACGCTGGGATGCAGCAACGGCACCCACCTGTCCAATCGCCGCGGTGATGGACCATGCGGGCGACAGAAAATAGACATCCATGTCCTACGGAACTTGCGGTGGGAATATCGCTCAATGAACTGGGATTGGGGGTGACAGCGAGGGGGGATCGTATCACTTTGTGGCCGGCCGGCGGGCTGAGAGGTCGGATCTCGGGAGGGGAACAAAAACAAATCCTTACTATCTATCTTATTGGAGCAACAATGCCACGCACTTTCCCCGAGTACCAGTACCACGTTTTTGGCCCAGGGGATAGACACCATCGAGGCGAGGGCCGGCGACGGATGGACCTGGTAGTTCAACGACCTGCAAGAGAATGACTTAAAGCGACCTTGAAGTGGACATGACATGAAAAGACAATGGGAAGGCCCGGTCCTTCCCCGGTTCCCCCTTCCCCTCTTCCTCAACTCGACCAGGGATATGCATATATTGGACCACACCACTAGCCCACATCGACGTCCGACCGTGATTGGTGATGTCCTCACAACCATCGCCTTGATTCCGCCAAGCAGCCCACGCATCCTCCCCCACCCTCAATATTCTGCGTCCGACTCTTCAACGCTATCTTCTCGACAACATCCCGTCGGCGCTTGTGATATGCATCTCATCGTCTTGCTGACCCGTGTGAGCGCTTGGAAAAACCACCCCGCAGCTGCACAGGCAGCATCTTCGCTGTTATCCTGCGCACTATCGCGATGCACGATAAGTCAGATGGTGATTGCGATAGTAGACCCCGCTAAGCTAGGCCGCTGACTGGGCCGCCTGGATGGAAAATGTCGACGATGCTGCGGTCTGTGAATGGTTGATGTGTCGGAGGTTTGTCAACGGGGGACGCAGATGCATCTGTGGACATGCACTCTATATCCCGTGTTCTATATGTTCGGTTCCTTGATCTGTTCGATGCCGTGTTAAGTCCCGTGCAGAATCGATCTTTCTATTCGCGGTTATCCTTGTCTTATGTTTTCAGCAGGCGTGCACTAACGAATAAAAACGAGTGTCAGTTGCTGATCAGTCTCGTATCGCCTGCCAAACTCTGAGTTGAGCCTACTTGCGGCAGGTCGCTGTCAAACGCCCTATTTGGTCGAGTTACTGACATATGGATCGGATTATTGGACTCTCAAACACTGATGGCCAGAGAAATTTATCCTTGCCTTCCGATTCAACAGATCCGCATCAACGATCAGAAATGACAAAAATGAGTGTCAATTGCTAGCTAGAGATGCTGCACGGAGTACATAGTGTAGATAGCCCAAGTTCAAGCCGTCGTACTCATCTCAACACCCGTAGAAAAGAACGTATGTGACAATAAACCCCTGAAATCCGTCCAGACTATCACAACACTAGAATTGTATGCTTCTCTGAATTTATCGCCCCAGAATCATATCAACTAGCAGCAGAGCTTCTGTCCGCAAGAATCGTAGCAACCCAAGTTGCAGTAACAGATCTGCGGGTTGGCACCAGCCTCGGCGTGGGGCACGGGGTTCGCGAGCGTGGTGCTGGTGAGAAGCAGAGCGACTGTGGTGATGAGGGTGGTGAACTTCATGGTGATCTTGATGCGTCTATTGGTTAATACTATTTCGGTTGGTGCAGCTATGCAGCTAACTTACGGGATAGTTGTAAAAGTGATTTTCTACAACAGTAATTTTTTTTGGAGGCGATATATATTGATCTGTTAATGATAAAGTGCTGTAGAGAATATTTAGAATATCACCATCATGTTAGCAGAATGATCCTTTATATAATAATCTAACCTTCTCGAAGGATTCCCAGTACATACCCAGAAAGTCCGAAGTAAGCTTATGTGCAGCCCTCACCAGTCTGTAAACACGGAAATATAATAAAAACATATAAAGCCGTTTAGGCGCTTCTCCCCAGGATATAAAGGATAAATTCTATCCAGAGTAAGATCAGCAGCACCCAATCTAGCTGATGCCACTCATGGACCATATTATAAGAATTATGTGGGGTTGATGAGGCCAAGACGGTATTATCTCGCTGAAAGAAGTCTTTGAAGCAGCATCACCTTGCCACACCTTAATTACCCCACAACTTGTGGCGGCGTAACTTTCCTTAATTAGTTGGAATAGACCAATCAGATGGAGTAAGAGAAGGATTTATGCTTTATCTAGCTTTTGAAGGATTCGCTTTGCATATGTATGTTGTGGGGTGCGCCTGCTTCTGCTTTATCATACATATGATACGAAGATGGTCATTTCTCATCAGCCAGTTATATCTCCAATGCCCCATTTCAGTCAGCTTGAGATGACCATCAGCCAAGGCTACGGTTGCAGGGTAGTCGTTCGGTCCTATTTTGCGGCTCTCAGCCCCGATTTTCCGCGTCCAGGCCCGACTGAGCAGCGTCGTGTATCATGGTCTCTTATATATCTCTTCCCCCGAGAACTGTGGACTGTGTCGAATTAGGCATCGGAGGTCTTAACATCGATATCAGGATCCGCAGTAATCCAGTCAGCCGAGCAACTTGTAGACGCGATGAAGCCATCAAGACGTTGGCCGGGGATTGTTTTAAGTATTAGGCATAAGTAAACCGACTAGGTGGAAGCAGCTGAAGGAACACGATTATTCGATTGATATTCTTTGTGCTCTAGATATGAGGTACGTGAATGATGGTCCCAAATGATGGTCCCAAACGTGGCCTACATATAACCCTGTCTCGTCATGTTCTCTACTGGACACACATATGATAAATATCAAAAACAGTCCAACAAAAAATAAACATACGACAGCGGGTGTCCGCTGGTGATATACAGGCATATACAGGCACGATAAAATACAAAATATTTTCTTTGCAATACTACCACATATGATTCTAACAATGAGTCACTACGACTCAAAACGTGGTGCTCTTCAGGACCCCTTGTCGGGCGATGTGGAATCAGGCGATAGTCGGTGGTCGACTTATACTTCTGGCATCCCCCATTTCATCTTGTTGTGACATCCATAATTCAGTAAAGCCATCTCACACGACTTCCCTTTTAACAAGGAACTTGACAATGAAGCCAAAAAACGAACATGCAGACGCGGTTGTCCGCATCTGTTCACATCGTCGACGGAGCTTTGACCAGATCACGATCATCCGTCGTCCGTATGTCACGGAAGCCGTCCAAGACTCGCTCGAAGCGGCCTTTCATACCCCACCAACATCAGGACTCAGCATCTTTGATTACCTCCCTAAAGAAATTATGATAATGGTCCTCTTGAACTTGGACGTCCTCACATTTTTTCGATTTCGTCAAGTTAATCGATATGCTCGCATACTGTCAACATCAGCACCGGAATATAAACTGATCGCAACGTATGGGCTGGAGGGAATGCGCGCCTTACTTCGCAGTGACTGCGCTCGTAGATTCACTATGATGCATGTCTATCACCTACTTATCACTGACAGGTGTGCGCTATGCGGACACTTTGGGGGCTTCCTCTTTCTCTTGACAGCCACGCGCTGCTGCTTCAAGTGTCTTGAAAACTCACCAAAGCTGTGTGTTATATCCACAACCAATTTTGCGAGGAGGGCAGGAATATCTACGAGCCAACTGAGCAAGTCATATCGGTCAACACTGCGAACTGTGTCCGGCATATATTCAGCTTTCAAAGAGCGAGATAGACGGCCAAAAAAACTCATGCTTAAAGCGGAGGCTATTGCAGCTCTAGCACCGCAGATAGTTTTCAAGGAGAATTCGATCGCAAACTTATTAATACCAGCAACAGACAACAAGGAGCAGCGTTATATGGCATGCATTGCATTTCCGGCGTACAACAGACGTACTGGCAGGACGGATGCGGGTGTCAGCTGCAGAGGATGTCATTTTCGTGCCATGAGAAAAAATAGAAGCTATGGTTATGATGGAGAGGTGTTTTCTGCAACGGAATTCCTGTCTCACTTCGCAACTTGTCTTGAAGCGCGGACGATATGGGCTGCGACGAACCAAGGGATGATGGGTGTCCATGACCCTACATTTATACTTCGCAGTAGTAGTTTATTCGGCTTGGAGTGAGTGGTTGGTTTATGATAATCGCGGAACACGGCGAATATTCACGCGGTTCAAGGATGTGGCTTGTCGAAACCAAATGACTCCAGGTCCAAAGAGCATGGTCGTTCAGCGGTTCTCACCCAATACTCGCTTATGACAAGGATGGATGAAAACCAACAGCGCGTACATTTGCATATTTGTTAGTTAGTTTTGTGGAGATCTGTCTACAAATCGTCCGTTTTAGCCAATAATTTAACTTTATAACAAGAAAAGCTTTCCTTTTTTCATAATATTTAGCAATGACAATGGCGTCTCCACGCATTATTTCTATGGACTTCTCCACGAATGGAAGGGACGACTGTTACTTCCGCATCCTGATAGGAACCAATGTCAAGTACATTACCATTAAAGAAGGAGCCCTCGACGCTGACTCGTTGATGGACATGCCACTGGACTTCCAGAATATTCTCCCCCCGCTGCCATACGACAAAGACGACTGAAACTCGGTGTATATCTCCCGCAACACGGCCACTGGCGAGCTGGAACCGGCGCTGTCTCAAACTACGCTTCCTAGAGTGCAGACAATCTGGAACCCAAAGATGATCAACTTTTTAGACCTCGAGAGGACTGAACTACTCAGCTTGCTAGCTCAAGAGTGCAAATGGAAGCAAGCTACGACGGGAGATGAAGCTGGGGACCAGAAAACTATGATAGCCAAGATGGCTCGATTCCCCTGGGAAATCCAATACATCGAAACGGAGACGCGCATCTACCAACTCCTACAGCCTCTACAGATTACACCAACGTTCCTCGGGCACATCCATGAGGCGGGCAGAGTCATCGGGTTCCTCCTCGAGAAAGTCGAGGGTCGTTCGGCCAATATTGGCGATCTGGAAATCTGCAAGGCGGCCCTGCAGCGTCTTCACGACTTGAGGAATTTGCATGGAGATTGCAACCGCTACAATTTCATCGTCGAGGCGGATGATAAAGTTACGCTTATTGATTTTGACAATGCCAAAGTCGATGCGGATGCCGAGATGATGGAGAAGGAGATGGATAGTTTGCAGGAGCAGTTGCGGGAGGAAACTGGAAGAGGCGACGGATTTATACAAGTAGATAGTGAGGATGAGAGTGCTGATGTTTGATAATACCGGCATGCGACGAAAATATATCACTCAAGTTACGTGATATATATCGTGATATACATTTGGATATGGTTGGTTTTATACAGGCCCTTACAAATCACGGCGGATGAGGGACATGTCTGGTTCTGCGGTGGGAGGGGGAAGTTTTCGAAGTTGAAGTTGAGGATTACCGGAGGGGCTCACATACCGCGCGGCAGTTTTACTACCTTAGACTGCTAGTCTTCTGCAATTTAATAATATACAATGCCATAAATGACTTGCATCATGAGAAATTCAGTAGGATACTGATGTAAGATATGGCTAGCGAGTTCTAACCATTCGGGTCTGAATCGACATCCGAATGTCGAACTGCAGAACTCCCAGTACTCTGGATACCAGGCGGCAGATTCCCAGTCGATTAAGTAGACTTTAAATCCGTCCTTCTTGCTATCGGGGCTGCTGATGCGGTTGGCAATGATATTCTTTGGCTGTAAATCTCCGTGGGTGAGGACTGTTCGGTGACCGCAAAGCGTGCTGTTCACAATCCCACGTAAAAACTGCGCATAGACAGCTGGCGTCCGTTGCTCTAAATGCCTTAGCATCCCTTCATTCATAGCTGCCTCAGTATCGAATGGTCCAGATATCGCAGGATCATGCTCAGGCACCCAAAAAACGGCATTGTTCAGGGGCTGTCGGTTTAAACCACCGATGTAGTTTGGCGGTTGGATGCTTCGAAGCTCGTCGATAGCGTTCTTGATTTGAAGGCTAATTTCCGACTTCTCTTCAGAATTAAGAGTAGGCATCAGATCCTCGAGCGTGCGGCCTTGAACAAGCTCCATCACAATGAAATTCATCCCCGTTTCTTCCTCAGAGAAGGTGGCCAAAACTTTAGGCACAGGGACGGCGCTATTTGCTGCAATGAATCTCATAGTTTCTGCCTCTAAAAGCGGTACCTGGGTTCCGAATTTGACTGCGATCTGGTCGCTGATTTTTACCACTTTTGAATGGGCATCGGGCTGGCTGATAAAGTCTGTTGCTGCTTTGATTTGCGCAATAGTAGGCAGGTCTTGGTCCGACAGTTTCGCAACCTCTTGTCTTTCGATGCTATCTAGAGTATCTAGCGGATATAAATGTTTTCCTAGAAGAGTAGCCATGGGAGGAAACTGGCCCTGGCGAGGGCTTCAAAGAAGTAGAGAGTGGCCGATGTATGATAAACTATCCGCACGCGGCGAGTACATTCCTCAGAGTTCACGGGGCGGGGTGGTACTAAACCACGTGATACATTCGAAATATTTGACTCACGTGATATCGGGATATCTCGCCCCAAATCTACAGTGAGGGGCTAAAACTGACGTCATAACCAGCACCACTAACGCACCCCATACCCCTCCACCATCGACTCCATCAGCATTCCTGCAAGCTATCGGCGTTACTATGGCCACAATTCTCCCAAATATCGATCTAGAACTACAAACACGAGTCATTTTCAACACCAGAATCACCTCCAACCAGCCGACGCGAGCCGGTCAGGCCACCGTACCAGAATATCTCCATCAACCCTTCACTCAACCTGAGGAAATCGGGAAAGGGCAACTCAAGCGCCCATCCATTCCCTTGACGGTACGTTGCCCTCGGCACGGCTCACGTTCTAGCGGTCGCCGCCAATCATACGCCGGCGCATCACACCAGTCCATGTGGATCTTCAGGTACATGAACTCCAATCTTTCGCCGTAGCTGATAGGGAACCGCGGTATGCTGCGATTGGTAGATTGTTCTATCTACTTAGGCAGGAGGGAAAGCAGCGATCGGCGCTCGCTCTTGCAGTATAGTGAGGTGAGGGGAGGTGAGGGGGTTGCGTGGATTTCCACTTTTATATCATAATGGAATGAGGGACACGTAAGGATTTGGGCGCTTTGGGTGGCTCGGCTTTCCTGATGGGGAGGGGGGATGAGACAGGCGTTCGCACCGGCGGATGCAGTTGTCTGACTTTCGGTGAGGGTTTATCATCTTCGTTGTTTGGGTTCAGAGAACACTCTGAGAACAAAGGATATTCTCACGCACCCCGCTTCTTTGTCCTCTAAAGCACTCTAGGGCACTCTAGGGGAGGAGCAATCTATCTGTCGACCGCATGGACGTCTCGTGGGAAAACCGCGACTATCCACGGTACCAATAGTATGTGCCACTGTGGTGCCATTAACGTGCCAATATCCACGAGGCTGACGGTTTTAGAGGGATACTAACGAGTGGGGCTCAAGTGAATTGACCCCGCCGAGAGGAGACCGAGTGGTGCTGTATCATTCACTGTGAGCTGTCTCATTGGATTCCCCTTTCACGTGTACCGCTATCCACACTCTAGTCCCGCACATAGCACCTCAAGCTACGTCATATATCCCGTTCCTGTGCTGTAAGTGTACAGAACCTACCCGCGCCTCCTTGTGCAAACTTTTGCTATACCTCAAGGTTTGCTATGCTTACTACGCTGGATATCAGAAAGAGGCAACCTCTACAGAGTATGTTTTGACTCTTATGCCGATCTTTGTAACCCCGCGGCCTATCAAGCAGCCATGGTTGACAGGGATAGTAAGCGCTTTATGCCCGACCATTCTCGTTGCAATGACATCTTCAGCGCCTCCCCCTTGAACACCACCGGGTACGTATCAGTTGTACCAGAAAAATCGTTCATCGAGCTGCATGGCTAGAGTCAAACTTGCTTGGGATCAGCTCCAGTCGTCGTTTCACCAGAACGTTCCATCCCTACCCCTTCGGTATAAAGACAAACATCCTCAACCCCAATAGCGTACCTTTGTTCAGTAAAAACGGGTTCGTTCTATCCCCCTTCAAGACTTCGCCTCTATCCCTTCCTGCTCCTGCCCAAGCTACCACTCCTCCTTCTCCACATATAAGAGGGACCACTTCCCACTTCCCCAGACTTTTCCCCAGACATCCCACGCTCGAATAGATAGGATCTACCAACGAGCATAAGTGAGAAAACGAAAAAGCAAAAAAAACCGCACCAACCCAACCATAGAGCCCACAACCATGGACACCACCAAACCCCAGAAGAAATCACTGCAGGTGCCGCCCAAGCGGCCGCACCTAACACGCCTATCGTCCATGACATCCACCAAAGACGATATCTCGGATGGCGGCACGGACGTCGTGGTGGTGCCGCACAGGTACATGTTGAAGCGCTCGCAGTCGTTCTCTTCGGGATTCGCGGCCTCGCTCGGGAAGGCGAGGAAGGAGGTCGGGTCTATGGATATTGAGGATGAGGTCGCTGTGGCGCCGACTTCGCCGGAGTCGCCGGGGAGTCCGGAGATGTTTGGTGCGACGCCTGAGGAGAGTGCGCCTGCGACGCCGATTACGCCGATTACGCCTCTTGATGGCTTGCCGTCTGCTGATACGTTTGCTTTTGCTTTCGATATTGATGGTGTGCTGGTGCGTGGTGGTCAGGCCATCCCTGAGGCTATCGAGGCGATGAAGATGCTCAACGGCGAGAATAAATACGGCGTCAAAGTGTAAGTCACACTCTTCCCACCCCCCACCAGACCATCCAAGCACAAACTAACAATTACAGGCCATACATCTTCCTCACCAACGGCGGCGGCAAAACCGAAGCCGAGCGCTGCCTCGACCTCTCCCGCCAACTCGACATCTCCATCAGCCCCGCGCAATTCATCTGCGGCCACTCCCCCATGCGCGAGCTCACCGAAGCTTACGGCACTGTTCTCGTCGTCGGCGGCGAGGGCGAAAAATGCCGCCAAGTAGCCGAGGGCTACGGCTTCAAGGACGTCATCACCCCCGGAGATATCATCAAGCACGACTCCGCCACGACGCCCTTCCGCAAGCTCACTGCCGAGGAACTGCGCTGTAGCAAGTCAGGCCGTGACTTGTCGAAGGTTAAGATCGAGGCTATCTTCGTTTTTGCGGATTCGAGAGATTGGGCGGGAGATTGCCAGATCATGCTCGACCTCGCCATGTCGAAGGGCGGCTACCTGGGTACCCTATCCGAGACCTTCGACGAGGGCCCACCCATCTTCTTCTCTCACAGCGACATGGTCTGGAGCGCCGCGCACGCTAATGTGCGACTCGGCATGGGCGCGCTACGTCGTATGCTCGAGACGCTATTCCGCGACGTGACGAAGGGGAAGGAACTCGACACCATCGCCTTCGGCAAACCCCAGATCCCGACCTTTGAGTTCGCGACCCGTCTGCTGCGGCAGTGGCGCAAGGATGAGCATGAGATCGACGCCCCGCCCGAGACGGTGTATTTCATCGGCGACACGCCTGAGAGTGATATCCGCGGGACCAACGAGTTTAACAAGCACAGTGAGAATGACTGGTTCAGTGTGCTGGTTAAGACGGGTGTTTGGCAGGAGGGCACGGAGCCGGCGTATAAGCCGAGGGCGACGGTGGATAATGTACTTGAGGCTGTCAAGTTTGGGCTTGATAGGGAGTTTGGGGAGAAGGGGGCGAAGGTCCCGACGAAGAATATCATTGAGCCGCTGTGCCTTGCTGATGCGGGCGAGGTTCCCACTGAGGCGATCCCGACGGCGGCTCTGCGGTGAATGTGGTCGCGGTTGCGATGGGAAATGAGAGACCAGGAGACGTCTGGTTAATGACTAAAATGCCGTGTTTTTGGAAAGAGGAGGACTAATACCCTGGCGTACGCGATGACTTTATAAAAATATTTCCACGATGCCCTACTCGATCTGGATGATCGCGGGAGGGGTTTCTTATTTTATTTTTATCTTTTCGTCTTTCTCTCCTCGCCTCAATTGAGGGAGTGAGCTTTGGGTTGGCGGAGGTTTGGATAGATTGTTACATGAATGAAACGAAACAAATAGAAGTTAAGAGAAAGGATAGAGGGTAGATCATAGATCATAAATCATAGATTGGATCCTGAAACTTGACATTGTCCCAATAAGTGAATATGATGAAGATATGTCAACAAACCATGCCCTGATGCTGAGCGTAAGAAAAATACCCACCTTGTCCCGCCAGACTGACAGGGAATCTCAAAACGCAGCAACAAATGTTACTGGAGCCACAAACCAGAGAATCTCAACCTCAACGGCCCGCGCCCACGTGTGGAGCACAGTGGATACCTACCAAAACTCACAACGGAAGCCTTGCGGCCTGGACCGCACTCAAGATTGACAGTTTGCCACCCCCAAGTGCTCCCTCAGCCCACATCGCGCAACCTGCCAGAATCGATCATCCAGCCTAGATGATTCCTCTAGCACCACTCCATCGTCAAATCCGGACACCGACCATCGTTCACCGACGGCGACTTCAGCTTCGCGATCCTTCCAAGACATCAAACTCCTTTGACATCCCCGGGATCCTTTCTTCACAATGATGAAGCCCCTTTTGACGTCTTGGCGACCCTTGCGTCTCCTTAACGGCCCGACAACCAAGACACAACGGAGGACAATTCAACTGCCGAGCTGACGCATCCCACATGCTACCCCTTTTTACCATGATCCTCCACGCAAATAGGTGTATGCGGTATTTCCACGCCGTGGCTGTGAAGGATCGTGGCTATGGAGGATCGTGGCTGGAGGGGGCGTTGAAGGATTCCGTGGCTAGAAACTTGTTTAGTGAACAGTGGTCTGGACCACGGAGGGTGCTTGGGCCGGGCGGCGGCGTAGCAGTGACAGTGACAGGTGCCACGGGCGCGAAGGGGAGTGTGCGTGCCGTCCGGGGTGGTGGAGGCGAAGATAGTGGTATCAGTCTCTATCTGGATTGAAGGAGCTCTGGTAGGATCAGTTGTGTAACGATGCAATCCTACTGACTGACTGCCGGTCGTAAGGCTGATGACATCACAATCAACGGCAGTGTCAACATGCAGTATGGCTGCATACAGCGCGGCCACGCCGGTGATCTAGACCAGTGGCTCAAGCACTCATGTGGCGTAAAATTGACAGCGCGAGTCACCGACGGCGGGATCGCGGTCCGTAAAAGCAGCAACCACGCTGTTTCAAGATGCTTGATACGGGCATAGAGTTGAGCCGCTCGCGGTGATGAGTGTTTGTGTCATGGCTTGTGCACCAATTGCTGGGGTTTGGGGAGGTCGGCGGCTGGTGGTGGGGGGAAGGACGCGAGACGCGCGGCGGTGGGGGGTTCGGTGTGTGCGAGATGATATGAGGGGGAGTGGGGATTGCACGTGCGGGGTGGTGGGTAGGAGGGTGAAGGGGAGGGGGTTGATGGGACCGGTGAGGAGGGGTGGTGATGACGCTGTCTGTTTTGAGAAGGGACGAGCGGGAGAACTGGGAAAACTGGGCAGTGTAGGTAGAGAGAGTATAGACTCACAGCGGGACATCTCTGGGGAGCTTATCGAACTATCGATACGCGGTGAGATTGGAGGCATAACGAGCCGATTAATGCTGCCGCAGCACGCGCTGTAGGTAGCAGCCATATCAAACTATCGATACCAGCCACCACAAGCAATGCGGCATATGGACTGAATCGTATTGTACGTATCGATACAGGGGATTTCCTGCAATACCACCACCAACAGACGTATCGATACAACGATAGGGATAGCGGTGAAACGCGTCCCCGTCCACCAAATGCGATAAGATGGGGAATGGCCTGTGAATCCGTCGGTTTGAGAGGTTATCGATGGGAAATGGTGGAATCCGTGCATGGGCTAAGATCACGATGCGGCGACGCCGAGCCGCCGGCGCGGCTATTTGCCAGGGCTGTGCGAGAGGCAGACTGGTGCCTGGGTCCGGGGGTGCTGGATTAGGACTAGGGCGGGGTATTCGTTGGGAGGGAGCTGGAGGAAGAAGCAGGCGAGTGGGGTAGAGTGTTCTTGGGATTGTGATCAAGGTACCACAACAGAATATTTCGGTGTGAGTGTACATGCAGGCGTGAAGAAGGGACACTTGCAATGAGATGAGACATATCAGATACTGTAGCACATATGACATGTCTCGGGATTCCCATAGGTCTTGTCTCAAGAGGTTGTCACTGACTGGATTTGCTTGTCACTGGACTCACCCCACGACTTTCAATGACATACAGTTCTACTACTGTAGTTTTTGCGTTGTACGGGATCACAACTTTACCAAAGAACTCTGCTTACTCACAGCCCGCGCTACTCGTCCAAGGAAATCGCGGACATCGCAGGCTTACGTGCCCACTAAACCACATCGGGACCTGATCGGGACTAAATCAGGGTCCATCAGTGGTCAATTAGGACAGGGCAAGGAGACGCCGACGGCTAACCTCTTTGAGTACCGGCTTTGTTAGCAACTTCTGTGATCTGTGAACTAGAGTGGAGTAGCTTGTAAGTTTCTATTTTCAGCCACACAGTATAGGTGGAGTTGGGAAAACAGATACAGAGAGAGCAGTATGCGAATAATTGAGCTGTGTGCGGACATGAAACTCGTTTTAATTCAATTAAATTATATTCAATTATATCCAATTGATCCACAGTATTTTTTCGACAGCTCTTTCTTCCTGCCTGTTCTGTTCATGCGGTGTTTTTCGGCTTTGTGGTGCTACTATAATCCGGGCTTTGTGGCTGACTGACACTAGGCGAATAATTGCATAGCACAGCCTCGCGCTTAACCTCAACTTGCTTACATCGGATCTGACTGCCTGCACTGAGTACTCGCCTGCTCTTTGCTCCCGGCTCACCTTTCCTACCTGCCCCTCCACAAAACTAAAACAAATAAAAAAACACCTCCACATAGAGCTGCTGCGGCGACCCGTAAAAAGCAGGCGAGTGCTGTGTACTGTGCATATATGCCGAAAAAAGACTCCACAATCGGACGCCGGGCGAGGGAGCCGCTGTTTCGAAGACGCACTGCTTTCCCAATGGAGCTCCATTCTTCAATGCAACACGGGGGAAGCTCATCCTTCCACGCCGCGCCGCAGCTTCGGTGGCTTTTTCTGGTTTCTGTCGTGGCTGGTGTTCCCCCCGTATGTCGAAGTCGATACACAAGACTCACGCCTTACCACACTAAACGTCATTCATCCTTCGCCTTACCCGACTCACCGGAATCCATCCCAGTATTCCCAAGCCACAAGGGTTCCCCAAGGGATCTATCCCATGTCAAAATCTAAGCCTGGCCGCAGAGCTGAGGCCCTCCCGTGACACTTTCGTCCGAACTACCCGCATTGCAGATAGCTGGCCCTTGGCTGCGCTCTGGCTCCACTATGGATCCCATCGACTCATTTTAGCATCTCCGGACGGACTGTAGAGGCCATGAAAAGCAGCATTACATGCAGTGATCCCCGTCATGCATACTCCATGCATACCATATTCCATACCTTCCCCCACTGCTGGTGCTGCTGCCTTATGGCAAGAATAGGCCAAGGCCGCCACAAGCATGCAGTCCTTAGTCGGTCGGCGAGTATAAGGCAGTCATTCTCCCTCGCAGATGGTGACTCTTTTTGACTTGCCTTCTACCGTCATCTAGATTTCCATTCCGTCGTGCCTGTTCGTCGTCGTTGTTCTTATATTTCTTGCCTTGCGTTCCTTTTGTCCTTGGTCATCCAGAACCATTACCAGTATAATTTTTCTCTCGAGAATCACCGTCGAGCTTCAAAACCCTCGCTCAATTCTCATCATCGCCTTATATTATCAAACTACAAAACCTCAAAACCACTCTCACACCCGTCATCATGTGTTACCGTCTCGTCGAGCGCTACTCCGTCTGCCGCTGTGTCTACTATGAGCACAGCATCGACATGTGCGCCGCCGCCAACCAGCAGGGCCACCGCATACAAGAGAAGACCATTCTCGTCGGCTACCTGTGCGGGCACCACTCTGACCAAGACACGCACCAGTCGAGCAGCTCTCCAACCGGCTTCCCAGACTCGGGCTACGCCAGCCGCGACTCTCACCACCGCTCGCCGCGTTACCACCGCAGATGATGGGTCCTGTCTTCCGTAGCCGGCGCGGCCGCCTGGCGATCCTCCCCCCTCGCGCTGTTCGAGCTCAAAGCCTGGGCCGTCTACCTCTTCTCCTTCCGTCGTCGACACTCCAGCGTGCCGCCCTCGGGCCTGACGCGCTTGTTTGCCTCGCACCACGTGTCGGCTTCTATGCCATAGTCATGAGTGTTTGCTGGCGTGTTGACGATGGGGTGTATGGTACGATGGCCTCTTTCCTTTGCTCGAGTTCTCCCTTTCAGAAGTCCTATCATGGATGGCGCCGCCAGGTTCGCCGACTACAGAAGACATACATTGGAATGTTACGCATTGAGACGAAACACATTAGAGACGAAACGCAAAACAACGCGCATGAGTAGTACTACTCTGAGTACTACTACATGGGGCCTACTAGTGCCCACGACCACGACCACGACCTATGATATCTGATCACGCGTCACGACAGTTCTTTTTCAGTTAACTACTACGGACCCACGCAACATAGCACCAGGGGAGGATAGCGTTCTGGATTTCATCCCCTTCGCTTTTTTCTTCTGTTCGCTTCGCGCGTGCGGTCCTCACTTTTTTTTATATCCCTTTTTCATGTGCGCTCATGTCTTGATGACTCTGTTACGGATGGATGTATTACCCTTACTCTTCCACGGGAAGACAGGGCTGGGAACTATAGGCATACGCGGCGTCTTGTTTTTCTTCGGTTCATCGTCTGCACTTCTTTTTAAAGACTTCTGACTCACGTTACCCCATTTTATTTTCTCCCCCTTCCACACGAGAGACGCTTTCCGGCCGTTTCCTCGTCATTTGTTCTTCTATTTGTTTTGGGTTTTTACACCGTCAGCGATTTTTTATTTTTTTGCCAGGAGCGAGAGAGAGCTATCATGCCCATAATGTTTTTTGTTTTATTTGTTCCTGTCACGCACCTCCTCTCATCTCAAGCCTCTGCGAGGCCTCGATTGAAAAAAAGCACACACACACACCGTCTTGCGCGAGCAAAAAAAGAAGGGCAACTGCGTTGCTCAATCCTGTATTGTTACTGTTACTGTTTAATTTCCACCCGGGCTCGGGAAGCTCGTTTTAGATAGACACGCCTGTGTGTACTGCCGTGGCTCCGTCGGATTGACTCCGTGCGAGGGCATGGCACGGTTGGCTCCCACATGGCTCATGGGGCGTGGGGGGGAGTTGGCATGGTAGAAGGGTGTTGGGTGTGGAGGGGTTGGGGTTGGGAATGCATGCTTGGTTTTTCCCCTGTGGGGAGACTGATTTTTCCTTGCGCTTTTGTTTGCGCTGCTGCTGCTGCGAGTCTGCGTCGTTGTTGTCTTCGCCTTTCTATCTCTCTGTTTCTTTCCCTCGCGCGGTCGAGGGAAGCGGAGCCCGTTACTGCTAGCGGTATCTGACTCCTAGGCTCACCGGATGGCTTGATGCCTTCTTGTGCGCCTTGACAGAAAAACGGAGGGCGGTTGGCCTACTGAGTAGGCTGACAGCTGACAGCATCATCGCATGCATGCATAGCCTGGCTGCTGTGCATGTATATGACTCACCGGCTCTGGATGGGGATACAAGGACTCTGTCGTCACGAGCCATTCTTCTTGTATCGCGAGCTTTGGGGGACTGACTGGTTTGGTTCTTTGAAGGGCGCGATTGGGGGGGGGGGGGTGGAGTAGCTAGTTGGTGGTGGGTGAATGAAGAATCTGTACAATCTCATGGATTATTCGTGTGTGCTTTGGTGTTTGTGACGCGTTCCTTCTGTTGTCGCAGTTTTTTGTGGTGAGATGCTTGATTCTGCCGTACTGGTAAAAGAGTCGTAACGTCTTACGTAGGGGTCGCCAAGTCCAGCAACAGAGAGACATCCCAGCAATCTGGCGCAGGTTCGTCTGAAAGAGCTCGGCCGTGCGCCAGAATGCCAAGATGTTCCGTTCCGGCGGCTTTGAACGGCGCTGGAACTGACCGGCTTTGTACTTCTCTGAACCAGCCCAGACCGTAGCCTTGTACTACTATGCCCGCCTTCTTTGGACTTGCTTTCAGGCTTGGTACAATACTATCTATATTGACTGAATTTAGACTAGCTTCGAACCACCCCGCCTCTGGTTTAGCGGTTGTGCGCAAATATACGCCAAAAGGTCTGGATTTGCGCTAAATCGTGGCTTAGAAGCTATAGGCGTCTGATAATTGAATAGGAATTGAATATAAACTAGTTCCTAATAGAACCTAGATGGATTCTGAACTAGCCAGGTTTAAACTAAGTTTGTACATAGTTCTACGTTATGCGCAAACCTGCCTTACAAGGTCTAGATTTGCGCTAAACTAAAAAGTAGAAGCTCTAGG
>KV459446.1:95392-113315 GCA_001662645.1 Pseudogymnoascus sp. 03VT05
TCTAGGCGCCTGATAATTGAATAATAATTGAATATTAACTAGTTTGTTATAGAACCTAAATGGATTCTAAACTGCCTCTAAGCTACCTCTGAACTATTTAGGTTTAAACTGTGTTCATACATGGTTTTGCAGTTATGCGCCAAAGCAGCTTAAAAAGTCTAGATTTGAGCCAAAGCGAAGTAAAGAAGCTATATGCGCCTGATAATTGAATAAGAATCGATTATGAACTGACTAGATTCCGAAACGACTAGCCTTAACTAGATTGCGAGTAGACATCGAACTGGTTCCAAACTAGTTCCTGATGTGATATTGCCCATATTCATCAAGAAGTGGCAACTAGTTACGAACCAGTTATCCCGTAAAGGCTTCGTTTTTCACAATATCATCTCCACACCCCCAAGACCTCAGCAATGAATAGTATAGGGAAATTTACTTCTATCTACCAATCTATCCATAAGCTGAGACGCTTTTCTTTCCCCTCTAGATGTAGATAACTCACTACCTCCTCTATCTAGTGCTGAACTACCCTCTTCCTCATGAATATGCAATTTTATCCTGTTTTGCCCTTCCCTCTATCTTGCTCTCATGTCTCATAACATAATAGATGGCGCATAGGTGCCTTCTATATCCATGTAGGCGCACACCCACTCCACCACACCACACCACATCTACGCCCAGATCTCCAAGAACTTGGCATCGAACTCCGCCTTCAGCTTCCTGAACGAGCGATACACCTTCAACAACCTCTCATACTCCTCATCATCCGTCCCCCTCTCCTCCCACTCCTCCTCCATCCTCTCCTCCTCCTGCAACTTATCCTCCGCCTCGCCCCACTCCTCCGCAACACCCTTCTTCCCCTTCCTCGGCACCGCAGCCGGGCCTCCCGCCGCCGGAGCACCAGCACCGCCAATCCTCGCGTCCTCCTGTCCCATCAGCTCCTCAGCCTCCTTCTCATCCTGCTCATTCTCCGCAACATCACCCATACCCATAACACCCAGCATCTCATCATCTGCATCGCGTCCTGCGACAACAACACCTAGGTACACCGCGAGCGCGGCGCACACGGTGCCAAGGACGAGCGAGAAGTCGTTGAGCACGAACCACACGTCCTCGCGACGGATGCCGTTCGCGACCTCGAGTGCCTTGACGCTACCGTGCGCGAAGAAGTCGAGCAGGTATGCGTTGAGCGGCTGGCGCGTCTCGGTCGGGTGCAGCGAGATATGCGGGATCAGTGCGCTCTCAAGGAAGATACCCGCACGCGATGAGGTGCATAGGTCGGAGATGGAGGGGAAGGCATCGCCGTGGCCCGAGAGGGCGACGAATGGCGAGCGAGCGGTGGTGGCTGGGAGAGAGGGGAGGAAGGAGAGGTCTGATGCTGCTGAGTTTGCATCGGGAGAGTTGGCGGAGAACTGGGTGAGTGGGAGGGTCGTCTCGGCGCCCTTGACGTATTGCTCCGCGAAGGTCTTCACGTAGGTCGTGTAGATGGATAGGGTGTTCGCGTTGTGCGTCTCGAGGGTGGACAGGGCTGCCTTGGGCATTGGCGGAAGGTAGACCATCGAGGGAGACTTGTTGATCGCGTCAGCCATGGCCTGGCTGTCGGTGACGCGCGCGGCGCGGCGGCCAAAGATGTGACTGAGGACGAGCATGAGCTCGTTGATCACAGCCTCGGGCTCGGTGTCAATGTTGGCACAGACGTTAGTGAAGTATCCCTCCTTGAGGAGTGCTGAGTTGTGTTAGTTTTATTCAACGGAAGTTTGTACATTACTTACAATGGAACGCCCAAGACGAGTTCTCGGTGAAGTACAGATGTGTGACTGGGCCAGAGTAGTTCACAGGCTCGCCCTTCGGGCCAAGTAGTCCTTGACGGCGGAGATACTCGATCGTGAAGCGGAGGTGGTAAAGCACCTGCTCTTTGAAGCTCTTTCCACCGAGATACAGTCTCGGCTGTGACAGAAGACCATTAATAGACTTCGTCGCGTAAGGCGAATGCTTCGATTCATTCAGCAGCGTGAACAATCGGAGCACCAGATCAGTAGTGATAGGGAAGTGTCCCGTAAGGTCAGGCAACCTAGAGCTCAAAAGGTTGCATGCGCGGTCACGGTCGATGTTCTGGAAAACGACATTACCCAGGAGATCAAAACCACGACGACCCGCACGACCGGCAGCCTGCCTAAAGTTAAGAGCAGTCAAGTAGACAGAGTCGCCCGAGAAGACCACTGTGGAACAGGGCATATTGATACCCAAGCTCAGCTCGCCAGTCGCGATAATGACACGCAGGAAACCCTTGCGGAAGAGGATCTCGACGCACTGCCTGTACTTCTTGTTCATACCGGAGTGATGGACTCCGATACCGCGCTGGATGAGCTCGACAAGCTCCTCCTTGACGTGCTTCCATCTCAGCTGCTTGACGAAGCGGTCGATTTCCGAGCGTTGGCACTTGCGCTTGTCGGCGAAGGAGTAGTCATCCTGTGGCTCTTCGGGGTCGAAGAGGTCCATTGCGCTAACCTCGCTGCTGGCATCGTCGCGGGCTTGGTCTGCCTTTGACATTTTGTCTTCCTCATCATTGGTCTTCTTCTTCGAAACCTTTGGAGCCTTCTTCGCTGCCTTCTTCTCCTTCAACTCCTTCCACTCAGTCCACTTCTCAATCTTGCGCTTCCACTCTTTGCTCTCCTTAAACGCGTCCTCGGCAGTCTTGAGTTGCGTTAAGAGTGACAGACCGATGTCTTCGCAAGCAGTGCGGTCATAGTTGAAGAAAATCGCGGGTAAGGCACCTCTCTGATGCAATTGGTACAGAAGAGGTAGTGTAGTCTGTCGAAGGTCATTCCTGTCGATCACCTTCTCGCCCTCAGCAATAGGAGCCAGTTCCGTCTTCGTGGGGGTCAGCTCCTGCACGAGCTTCTCGAATGGCGACTTCTCGTCATTCATCCACGAAAGAAGCAAGATCTTCAATTTCTTTTCCCACTTGAAGATGTCGAATTTCTTGATGCACAGAGGGAGAGCCTTCGCGGGTTCGAGCTCGCTAGGGACCTTGTAGTTCTCAGTCTGCAGCTTGCACATGGCCTTCCATAAGATGAAGCAATCACGGGGCTCTAGTGCCAGATCATCTGGCAAGCCACGGGACCTATACTGAAGACTCGCTACTGGATGCAAGAAAGACAAGCCGTAAAGGCCATCCAATCCAAGACCACCCTTAGTTGACTTCGGCAGACCGTTAAATTCAAAGCCCTTCGGTGGCTGGTACAAGAACTTTCTCAGATCAGAGTATCTCGTAGTGTGGCGAATCATGCTGAGCTTGTTGCCTGACGACTTCTGTGTCTCCGCTAGCCAGTCACTGAACTGCTCAGGGTTACCCACCGTCGCTGACAGGGCAATAATAGGGCACGGGGCCAAGAGAAGCAGTTGCTCCCAGACAACGCCATCCTCTGCCGTTCCGATAGAGTGGATTTCATCGAAGATGATGCGACGAACCAATGGCGACCAAGTCTTCGCATTCGTTGGCGACAACAGCATGGTCTGCAGAATATGCGGCACCGTGACGAGAATTTGACATCCGATTGGGTTGTTAATGCGATATTCTCTCGTGTGGATGGCCCAGATAGACTTTCCAGCCTGTGGGTACTTCTTGGAGAAGCGCCCCTGGATTTCAGCAGCGATCTGGTTGACCAACGCCTTCGTTGGCGCAACGTAGATCAGGATCCCCTCGTTGTCTGAGCGCAGGATGTTCTCCATAGCGTAGAAACTGATGAATGTCTTACCGGCCGAGGTAGGTGCGACGACGAAGACGCTGTTGTCCGCATCAAGCTCGTCGAGGACCTTCCTTTGCCAGCCATCAGGCACGAAGCTCGAAACACGTGGATCGACTTTGGCGTCCAAGTCACGGTCCATGTATGGGCCGCAGTGGAGCAGCTGGAACTCCGTCTGGTTAAGGCTGATCTTCAATGGCTTGAGGTCACCGGGCAGCTTGAACTTGAATGAAAGTTTACGGTCAGACGCAATCGGTGGCGTGGACGTGATGGCGTCGGTGATGCCTACGATAGTGGCAATTAACTCAGACTGCTGAACGATCTCCTTGGCTACTGGAGTCTTTGAGGTGGAAATCGCCCTGATGACGGTCCAGAGCAAAGCAACGACATGGTAACCCTCTGGCTTCTTGTCTGCCTTGCAGTACTTTGCCCACCAGTTCAAGAGGCACTGACACAAATACATGTTGATATCCGCTTCGACATGCACAGATCTGGCAGAGTCGAGACCATCACGGTACAGCTTGGCACGGTTATAACGTTCCTGCTCACCAAGAATCTCATCATACACCTTCATCACTCCCTGCCATGCCGAGAATGCCTTGTCGGACTCTGCATCTCCCTTCTTCTCTTTGTTCGCAGCAATGATCTGCTGTGCCTTGCTCAGGCCGCCAGCTGCACCCTTCTTACCACCCCCCTTCTTCGCAACCGGTCCAGAATCTTCCGAAGCTGGAGATGCCTTCCCGGATTTCGACGCCGTCGCCTTGACCTCAGCAGGCTTTGACTTTTTGACGCCAACGGTGATGGTCTCTGGCTCCAGAACTCTACCGTTTGAGCCCGTCAAACTCGCTGCGTAGGCCGTCATTTCGGCCATGTAGAATTGGTTCTTCCTCAACGGGTTCTTCCACTTTGACACCTTCTCCTTCTCAATTGGTACGTGCTTCTTGGGGACAATAGGCTTGTGGGTCTGCCAGTATGAAGACTCGCGGTACAGTTTCATCGCCGACAATTTTGCCGACAGAGACGTATTGACGTCAACGTGGATGGCGGAAAGGTGCTTATCGAAAACCGGCTCGGTCAAAGACAAAACGGTGCTATCCACAGCATCAACCTCCTTTCCGTTATTCTCGGCGTCATCATCCTTAATCTTGCGATCCTTAGGCGCCTTTCCAATGAGAGACTTCCCCGACAGGGAGAGGACTAGATCGAACACCGTGGACCAGTCTTCCGAAAGAGAAGGCGGCGGTCCCCCCTTCAAAGGACCAGTCAACAGAGCTTGAACAGTCGCCCTGAATAATCTGCCATCGATCATGTCGATGAGGTCAGACTTGACCCCCAACTTCTCCATAACGTTGACAAACGCGTCGTTATCCGCAATCTCCGTCACAACTTCCGAGAAGAGCTCTAGAAAGTTGTCGATCTTTTGGTCAAACTCATCTTCGAATCGAATCAGAGGGAATCGTCTCTGCTCGAGAGAAAGACGCTTCAAGATCACAAGGTGCAGCATATACGCCGAGGCAAGGAAGTTGTACTCCTGCGTTTGCTGGAGAATAACCGACGCGCCAACAGCTCCCACAATCCAGCTTCCCGGTGTGTCCTCCTCCACCTCTGATGCCAGCTCATTGAGGGTGCTGGGATCTTCCAACCATTTTCCGATATCGAAAGTATTCCTGGAAGCATTGCCAGCATCCATCTCTTTGTGTGCGGCCGCCAACTCTTCGTCAAAGTCCACTTGCTCGTGGTCTTCTGCCTCCAGGATCATAGTAATAATCTAAACAGCTCGTCAGCTTGTTTCCCAGTAAAGTCTCAGCCCAATGCAACAACATACCTTGCTATCCCGAATCTCGTTCTGGTTAATCAGGGCCACATTCAGCTTGCGCGCATTAAACGACGCCAGTATTCCTCGCAACAGCACCTTCGCAGTCTTCTCTCTCGCGCCCTCCTGCACCTCTCTTCCCTCGGTCGGTAGCGCTCCATCGTGCGCCATGACGAAGAATACTGGAGAGTGTGCAAGGAATGTGTTGAACGCATCGCTACCGAGGGATGGGAAGACGTGCACTTCCACTCCACAGGTGTCGGGGAGATGCACTTCGAGATGCTGGATGAGCAGCGTGCGTGTGAGAAGGTAGCGCGAGCGCTGGGCATCGGAGCCGGGGGGTATGCATAGTTCTTTGTGGTCTGGAGTGGGTTAGTATATATTGCGGGGGGAGTTGGAGGTGAGATATCTTACCTGCGAAGAAGGCAATGTGGAAATTGCAGTGACGCTTGATGAGGTTATCGAGGAAGCGCTCGACTACAAATGCTGCGTGTAGTAGTTGAAATCCACCTGTTCCTGTCAGCGAGTGTCTTTAACAAGGTAGTAGCGCATCTGTAGCATCAGTGAATTCTCATCTTCCATGGAGGCTCCAGAGCCATGTCAAGCACCATGGATATCACCCAAATAACCCAATACACTTGTGCTTGGCCACCATCTACTTTTAGATCAACAACCCGACGGATCGACCGCGCGCGTTGCATCTACTGAAGCTCCACCTCCATAAAGTGTGGTGGGGTCCTTCCTATATGCGCGGGGTAGCTCACCCTCAAAATCGATTCTCCCATCCTCAAAGCAGGCGCGGAGCAACGAGTCTCCCTCGACGAGGAACAGCTCCTTTCCGGCATAGTCGCCGACGAGATCTAGAATCCGAGGTGTGCGCGCATCGTACCAGCTCAGGACCGACGTTGTCGGTGCATCTGCTGCTGGTGGGCTTCCAGCCATATTCGTGGAAGGCGGGGTGGGCAGTCAGGTGACCAAGGAACCCTGATGACGATGAGGTTCCTTGTAGATGGAAGCAAAGCTGTACAGTGAAGTTGGTGATGGAATGAGCGAAAGGGGTGAAAGAATGTAAAGTCGTAATTAGCCTCTCGGAGGTCTTGTTTGTTCTCGTATTTCAATTTTTTACAGCGTGTGATGTTTTGTTTTGTTTTGGGGAACGAGGTTGTGCGGCTCTCCTGCAGGCGAAATCCACAACCATGATTTTCATCGACTGATTCAACTTATCAGCGGGGTCGTTCTGTCTTATCCAGAAAGGTGGGGCGCGAGGAAAGCTATGCTGCACGTGACATTCTGTCATTATGATCTAGGTGCAACTTCAGCTTTCAACCACTTTCAATAACTATCAAAAGGTGCTATATATATATATATGCCTATGATGGATTTGAAGTCTTCAATAATTATTGGGGACATCACGACAGTGCCATCAGTCCTCACATACACCACATGTTTTATTTAGGATCCAAGGTAGGCGGGCTTGGCTGCAGCCAATCCTTCCAAACAACCACTCGGACAAAGCTGTGACAGCAATGGGAGCTGATGGGGGGCTAATGAGTTTGGGCGCGTATTTTGCGAAATGCTGCCCAGTCACAACCTGCAGGATATACCATGTAACTGGTGTATAGAAACGTTTTCAATCGCATCCTGTCGCTTTAGTCCTTACATATATTTCTTAGCCACTACCTTCCATGAGGCTGCTGATCCAAAGTTCCACATAAATCCTGTTGAAAAGATTGCCCGCTGTCATTCTTGCCGGCTACGGCAGCGTGACTGTCAAAATATAGGAAATGCCGACGATGGCGAAAGGCCCATCCGGGTGCTAAGCTTTGGTCCGTAGCCACATATTCCATACTTTAATGCGTTGTCTAATTTTAGCATGTAGATGGAGGCGGGGTGAGAGGGCTATCAGCTATCCTCATTCTAGATCATATCATGAGAAATATCAATACCCAGCGGAAGGCCGATGGAAAGGGACCGGTGGAACCATGGCAGTATTTCGATTTGATGGGAGGCATAAGTACTGGCGGGTATGCAGTATCTCTATATTTCCAAGTCGCATGCTAATTGTATCTTCTAGTATTATTGCAATCATGCTCGGAAGACTTCGGATGACTATCCCGGAATGCATTGAAGCTTACACGGGACTATCGAAAGCCATTTTCACGCCGAAACATTCCCGCGCAAGTCCTGCAAGAGGAGTAGAATTCCTGAACGGTGACGGGAAGTTTGATTCGGAAAACTTTTGAGAAATCAATCAAATCTCAGATCAAGATATCAAAAGTTGCGGATAACAATGACCAGATTTTGCTCCAAGACCTTGAATCGCCCTGCAAAGTGTATGTTACAAGCCAAGAATTATTCTATCGTTTAGTCAATCTCTAATGGCTCATCTGCAGTTGCGTATTTGCACTCCGTGAGAGCAATAGTAAGCTTGCTATCCTTAGAACCTACGATTACCTTCACGCAAGCCAAACGCTCTTCGAGGAATGCAAGGTGTGGGAGGCGTGTAGGGCAACCTCAGCAGCGCCGACCTTCTTTGATCCGGTACAGATTGGGCCATACAAACAGAGCTTCATCGATGGGGGTTTAGGCTATAACAATCCGATTTTCAAGGTCTACGATGAGGCTTAAAATATCTGGCCAGATCGAACGGTCATTGCTACGAGCATTAGGACCGGTGAAGTTCCAGGCACCGCTTTTGGTGGCAACTTGAAAAAAATTGCGGAGAGCATCGCGAAAATCGTGACAGGGTGCGACGTTGTTGCTGATGACTTCTACAATGCAAACAAAGCTATGGTAGCAGAAGAACGCTATAGTAGATTCAGTGTCACGCACGGCTTGGGCAATATTGGACTGGAGGAGCATAAGCATATCGGAGAGATCGTCGACTAAACACAAGAATATTTGAGCAGAGGGGAACCTTAGGCAAAGCTTAAACAGTGTATTAAGGCTTTACTGCAGGAACGCGTTAATAATGGTAACGGTATATATCTCCTTCGTGGTCTTCAAACACCTGAAAGTACCGATTCTGTCAATGATCTACAGCGTCGATTCTTAGCCCTAAAGTCTGAGGCTAAGTAGAACGTGGAGGGAGGGGGTTGCTAGATTCATTGCAGTTATATCAATTTAATATTTATATCCATGAACAGTTTCTTATGTCTTAACTAGGCCTGTCGCTAATTGTGCATATCATTTAGATACTCGAATATCGTCAGGGCACAATGATTTCAAAAGTGATGGTACGAGACACCTTTCTCTTAAATAACTGTTCTAACACCCTCTGTAGCGTGCCTGGAATCGCTCAAATTCAAAGAAATGAACTTCCGGAAAGAAAATATCGTAAGCGCCAATGACGATACCTGTGGATGGTTGCTAGAAAATGAGAATTACGCCCGTTGGCTTCAAGACGACGATGGTCTCCTCTGGATCCAAGGAAAAGCAGGGGCGGGCAAGTCCACCTTGATGAAGTACACTTACGAAAAAATCAGATGCCTACAGTTGATGAATCTGGTATCAAATTGAGCTTCTTCTTTCACGCACGCGGAACCGAGTTACAGAAGACTCAGTTAGGAATGTTCAAGTCACTCCTGGTCCAACTATACAAAGTCGATTCGATGGCTCGCACGGAAATCAGGAAAGAGTTCAACAAGAACAGTGAGGATGGCATGGTCGAGGTAAAATGGGAATGGACTGAGAAAATGCTCGAAGAACTATTCTCTAGCCTCATCTGTCAAATTTCACAATCGAAGAAGGTTACGATTTTCGTAGATGCCCTAGATGAAGCCGAGGAGGTCGTCGCGAACGACCTAGCGACTTATCTCGCCAGCGTTTATGACAAAGTACAACAAAACGATGGTATCGTTAAGATTTGCTTCTCAAGTCGCCATTATCCGATCGTGTCTACGAGAGTTGCGGATAACCAAAAAGTTATCGTTAAGCACGAAAACGGGCGAGGCATACGATTGTTCATCCAAAAGGAATTTGAAGAGAATTTACAAGACGATGGGCCGATCAAGTCTAGGGCGATGAGCCTTAAATTAGAAGCCGACATTGCTGCAAAAGCAAATGGAGTCTTCCAATGGGTGTGCCTCGTGTTGCCGATCATATTTAAAGCGGATCGGGAGGCAGAACCACTAGGTTCGATCCGAAATATACTTGATGGTCTGCCTAAAGACCTCAATGATATGTATCGGTATATTCTACAGGCTCTAATCAGCCAGAAACAAAAGATGAGAGCACTAAAGCTATTTCGATCAATGTTCCGAGTAGTCCACTGGACTGCCGTCCGTCCACCCATAATTCCGTCCGTATTACGACCAGTCCGTATTGCTTGGCAGTCCGTCCAGGCTTTCCTCAATTACGGAGTCAGTCCGTAGGACTGAGTAAGATTACGGCCATAATTCAGTCCGTATTGCTCAATCAGGTAATAGCGAGGCTGATCTCAATGAAAAATTTGCAATACTACGTAATACCACAAAACCAGTTCTCTACAACTGTGAATGCCCTCAATTCTATGATATCAATCAACTCAATATGGCGTTGCAAGTGGATTCTGAACTGTCTCGAGTCCAACGCGAGGATTCTATTGACTTAGACTTTGAATTATCAAGGGCCACATTGCTGTCGCTACCACTACTACAACCTCAAACCAGCTCCTCATCACAAGCTCCTTCGCAAGCTAGCTCACAGGCCCCTTCACAAGCTAGTACGAACTTTAGTTCTTTGCAGTCGCGTACTGGTGCAGGAGGAATTCGGCCGTCTGGTCAGAAGGCTAAGGGACGGACATCGTTAGTCTGGAACCATTGTCCCTTTCCTCCTGACGCTATTTACCTCAATAGTAAGGGTAAGTCGGTCTGGCAATGCAAATATTGTAAGGCTGTCCTTACTGAAAAGGGAGGTACGGCTCATATGTTCAACCACCTTCAAGATAAGCATGAAATCAACCTAAAGACATCGCACAAGGCTAGAACTGAGAGATATCAACAAGGCATTAAGGACTCCTTCTAGAATGTTGAGAATCAAAACCCTGACTATAAGCGGCGCCGGCTTGACAATACAATTGATACTAAAACTTTAGATCCAGACGTGCTTAAGGATTTGTACGTTAAATGGATCACAGCCTGTGGAGTGTCTTTTAATATAGTAGGCCGCCTAGAGTTTCGTGCGTAAGTTATCACTTTATTATTCATCTAGTTGCTTCTATCAGTAACTGACAAAAGCTATAAGTTTTACGCGCTATCTTAACCGTGAGGTTAATGCCTGGCTTCCTACAACAAGTGATACTATCCAGATGTGGATAATACGGAAGTATAAGCTCTACAAGCTATCGATTATTGATGATATTCAATCCTCTCTCACGAAAATCCACCTTACTGTTGATTTGTGGACGTCTGGCAACCATAAGTTAGTCTTAGGCGTTGTTGCTCATTATATTTCAAAAGAAGGACAGCTGAAACATAACGTCCTTGCTTTACGAGAGTTAGAGGGCGATCACTCTGGGGAAAATCAGTCTCAAGTAGTTATTGATGTCATTTTAGACTTTCAAATAGCTACGAATCTTGGCTTTTTTGTTGGTGATAATGATAGCCGGAATGATACTTTATGTCAGGCTCTTTCATGATGTACGTTTCTCTCCCTATTTAATGAAACAAATACTGAAAAATACTATAGGGCTAGAGGAAGAGTATATAATTAAATGGAACCCAGTTACCCAGCGCCTTCGTTGCAACGGCCATATCATCAATCTCTCTGCCCAATCGTTCCTATTTCTAGATCTTACTTAAGAAGACAACGACAAGGATGTGTTAATGGACAACATCAACAGTCAGATCCCTAAAGACTTTACAGAACACGAGGTGCGAGAGTGGAGGAAAAAGGGACCCCTTGGAAAGATCCATAACATTGTCGTCTTTATATAACGAAGTTCACAACGAATAGAGAGTTTTAAAGCCCTTGCTGAATCTAACGGGCTTGGACTAACCTAGGATAATGCAACACAGTGGAATTCGTGGTTCCGCATGCTGGCTAGAGCTTTGAAATTAATCGAGGCCATCCAGATCTATTGCTTTAAGAATAGGGACTTATTACAAGACGATACGTTATCACCAAGCGAATGGGAGGATCTTAAGAAGTTGATCTACTTCCTTCAGGCCTTCTCAGATGCAACACAAGCTAGTGAAGGACAATATGCCACTGTTGATCTCATCCTTCCTATTATGGACTTCTTACTTGAGACTCTTGAGGACGGCAAGGTTGCACATACAAGTGATAAGTTTATGGGTCCTTGTTGCAACGCAGGCTGGGCAAAATTAGAGAAGTATTATAGCCTGACAGACCGTTTAGCTGCATATACAGCTGCGATTGTATGCTGTCCATAATACAAGTGGCAATACTTTACAGATGTTGCCTGGCCACAAGAGTGGGTTAATAACGCTCGTATTACTGTACGGGATATGTAGGAGTCTGAATATAAAGGATCACAGCCACTAGAGTTAGTTCTAGATGTTGATGCTGAAACTATACCACAAGAGAATGCCTTTCTTAGGTGGCGCAAGCAAAAGACGGCGCTATTAATAATACAGGATGAATATACGCAATATGTCAACAGTCCGGTAGTAGTTGGCATCAAGGATCCTAGGGCTTGGTGGTTAGAACCTACACAGCGTAGGACCTACCCAAACCTTAGTAAAATGGCCTTAGATTTGCTCTCAATTCCTGCCATGTCAGCTGAGGTTGAGCGGTTGTTCTCTAGCTGTAAAATCACTATTACAGACCGTAGGAACCAAATTGGGATTGACAGTGTAGAGGCAATTGAGTGTTTGAAATCGTGGATGCGGAAGAACAATATCAATTTTGTAGACAGCGAAGTGGGGGATATGTTATCTCTATTAGAATCAGTATAGCTAGCTCTAAAAAGCTCAAATAGCCTCATTTTTTAGATTTTGGGAGGAGGGAACACAGTGTCACGACTCGCTCAGCCCTGTTAAGCGTCAACTTGAGCCTCGATATTAACTATATATGGCTAGTACAACTACGGCCGTAATTCAGTCCGTATTATGGACCAGTCCGTATTATGGGTTGGGTCAGTCCGTAGGGACCTCTACACAGTCCGTATTATGGGTGGATCCAGTCCGTCCAGATTATAATTACGGACGGACTGGACTACTCGGAACACTGATTTTGATGGGTATGCTTTGCAGCGAGACCGTTATCACTAGAGGAGATACGACATACCATGGCCGTAGTTGACAGCCTACCTCCACTCCGAGTATACAATCTCAAAGATTCTAGCGAATACGTAGAGCATGGCATTGAAACGCGGATCAAAGCCTTGTCTGGTGGTCTAATTGAAGTTAGAGCACATGGTTCAGGGACAGTTGTTCAAGTCAGTCATCAAACTGTCCGAGACTTTTTACTAGAGGAGGGATTCGAAACTCTGACAGACTCGAAGGTCTCGTCGAGTTCCGAGAAGCATACTGAAGGACTTTGCCACAATATACTTGCGATATCATGCATCAACTACCTTTGGACAGAAGACGTTCAACAGCTGCCGAGCAAGCTGATTTGGGATCAGTTGCAGACTTCAAACACACCCCCACTACTACAGCACGCAGTCTCCGCATTCTTTTGGCATGCGTCAAATGCCGAGAAGAATGGCTACCACCAGGAGAGGCTTCTTGAACAATTTAACTACCGGTACACCCACAGAACTTTCAAAGACGATGTATTAGACCAGGGGGTTTTCAGTCTATGGCGCTCAGCAGGTATAACATATTGTCTAAGAAACTATTTCGGTGTACTTCCTTCGGCTAGCTCTACGCTCCTGCACATCGCATCTATGGCGAATATTCAAACCGTCGTGAAGATTCTCCTTAAGAAAGGGGTGAAAATATACGAGAAAGATAAACTCGGACAGCAAGTGATACATTATGCCGCCCGCGGAGGTGCCACGGAAGTGGCTGTGATACTAATTAAGTACTCAAGCTCTGTGATTAATGCAAAGGACAATAACTCCACAACGCCAATACAGAGGGCAGCCCGTCATTATAAAAGCGACGTTATGCGCTTGCTAATAACGAATGGAGCTAAGACGAAGTACCTCAATGAGGGGAATTCATGGAAGCTGAAAGAGGCCGGTGAAGACGTGGAGAAGACAGTTAGTCTCCTACTTGAAGACGCAGCAAAATTCAATGCTCTGTCACTACAAAGTGTGGCTAGGAGTGGTGACTTGGGAGCAGTCCAATTACTTCTAGCTGAAGGCACCGACGTTAATGCCCAGGGCGGACACTATGGCTCTGCGCTAGTAGCTGCAGTCCATAATGGCAATGACGCTGTGGTCAGGGTATTGTTAGAGAAGGGTGCTGAAATCAACGCTCAAGATGGGGAGTATGGCTGTGCGCTAGTAGCCGCTGTCCACAATGGTGATGAGAATATGATTGACATGTTGTTGCGTAGAAGCGCTGAGATCAACGCTAGAGGTGGAGAGTATGCCAACGCCTTAGCAGCAGCAGCGGAGAGATGCAATCTAGCGTCAATTAACACGCTCTTGGAGATGGGTGCCGAGATCAACGCTACAGGTGGAATCTATGGCAATGCCTTAATGACATCTTCATACAATGGCCATGAGGCCGTTGTAAAGGTACTATTAGAAAGGGGTGCTGATGTTAACTTCCACAGCGGAGAGTTTAGCACTGCGTTAACCGCTGCTGCCTATAATAGCCACGTGGGAGTGGTTAATTTGTTGTTAAATCGAGGAGTAGATATCAGCTACAAAGGGGGAGTCTATGGCAATGCTTTAATAGCCGCTGTCAATAATGGCAAAAAGGAATTAGTCTTGCTATTGTTAATGAGAGGCGCCGAGACCAACACCCCACATGGACAGTATACCAATGCCCTCGCACTGGCATCAAGAGATAATGGGCTCGCTATAGTCCGGGACTTACTGCTGGATGGAAAGGCTGAGTTCGATCAGTTCTTAGCGGTGATAAGTAATTATGACCTAAATTACCTATTACAATCATTAAAAGTGGTGCTACTAGTAGCATCATTGGTAGGACGACTCGATATCGTGGAAGGGGTACTGGAATTTCTGGAGCAGGACCGTCAGCCACAGAATCTCAAAACCCTAATAGGTTTTAAATCCCTAATACTTGGCCGCGAGCGACTGAATGCAAGCATTGGCAAGAAATTAGCACAATATGATGGCTATACTGCGTTACAACTTGCGGCCACCGCTAGTCACCTCGGGGTGGTGGATAGGTTGCTTATGGCTGGGGCGCAGGTGGATATTATCGCTGCTCCTAACGGAGGACGTATGGCGCTTCAGGCAGCTGCAGGAACTGGCAATCTATTGATAGTACAGAGATTACTCGATGATGGCGCAAGTGTAAATGATCCTGTTGCTGAGATCGATGGAAGCACAGCGCTTCAAGCAGCTGCAGAACATGGTCACCTTAGAACTGTGGAGAAGTTGCTCGATGCTGGGGCAGATGTGAATGCGGCTAACTTCGATGGAAGGGGCGGAGGCACCGCGCTTGGAGCAGCCGCGAGAAACGGCCACCTTGACGTTGTCGTGAGGTTGCTCGCTGATAAGGCAGACCCGAACGTCAAAGGTCCTCGGTATATCGCACACACACCACTTCAAGAAAGCTGCTGAATTTGGCCACCTTGAGATTGTGGAGACCCTGCTTACTGCTGGGGCAGTCGCGAATTTTGCTAGTTCTTCGTATAGGGGGGCAACAGCGCTCCAAGAAGCTGCAGAACGCGACTACTCTAAGATTGTAGAGAGGCTACTCTTCTACGGGGCAGACACGAATGCTACTGGTGATAAGCATTTCCGATGCACAGCGCTTCAATCAGCTGTCATAAATGGCAATCTTAAAATGGTAGCGCAGTTGATCCACGCTGGGGCAGATGTGAATGCTGAGGCGGCGCTTAGCGGAGGACCGGCACTATGTGATGCTGCAAGGACTGGCGACCTTGAGATGGTGAGAATTTTAGTTGCCGCTGGAGCAGATGTGAATTCTTCTGCCGATTAGTATGGGTATAGTAGGCGCGCAGCCATTCAGGAAGCTGCTAAAAGGGGCCACCTTAGGGACGCGGTGAAGTTGCTCTCTAGGTCAAATGTGGAAACCCAGAGTCAAAATAGATCCACGGCGCTTTCTGCAGCTATTAGTGGTGGTCACAACGAGGTGGTCGACCTACTATGAAAAGCAGGAGCAAGATAAATTGCTATGGTGTAATATAACATATAACTTGAATACATACTCTTTGTTATCTAGCCCATTTTCTATATTCAAATGGGCTAGATGACAAGATATATCACGCCTAGAGAACCTATAACAAAAGTGGTGAATAAAAGGGCAAAGAAAAGGGAGGGGGAAATGACTAATGCCTCTAGTAAGATTTTTTGCACGTTATAGGAAGGCGTGAGGTGAGGTGAGATGACTTCTCTAGAGACGAAGGGGATTTGTAAGGGGGTGGAGTAGGATACGAGGATAATGATGACAAGCGTAGAGGGGGAGGGATCGTAGGAATCTAACATACTCTCACTTATTAAGGCGAGATTAGGATAGATATAATAAGATACAATATACTATAACGTATTTCACGGGCGAAGCGATCACACGGGCGAAGCGATCACTAACAACACCAAAACGCGTCAACTTAACAAATGTAAACATGCCACAACCAACACAAGCCTAATCCTCTAATTAAGAGGGTCGAATACTATTAGCTATTAATGCAATTAAACAAGGCCAATTTCGAAGTATTCGAGCAAGCGCAATGTCGTACGATGTTCCATATATAACTCTCTATAACCGGTTAAATGGAAAAGCTCTACGACGCGACTCTACCCCCAACTCACGTAAGTTGACTCCGTACGAAGAGTCAGCTCTTGTTCAGTACATCCTCGACCTAGATTCACGTGGATTTTCGCCCTGGCCGCAAGGTGTGCAAGAAATGGCAGACCTTCTACTCTCTAAACGAGGCGCGAGCCCTGTTAGGATAAACTAGACTACTACCTTCATTAAGCGTCGTACGGAACTTAAAGCAAAGTTTAGTTAGAAGTATGATTACAAAAGAGCAAAATGTGAAGATCCTAAGTTAATTAAAGGGTGGTTCTCCCTCGTACGAAACACAGTTGCGAAATATAGAATCTTAGAGTAGGATATCTACAACTTTAATGAAGTAGGTTTTGCAATGGGAGTTATTGCTACTACTAAGGTGGTTACAAGCTTAGAAGCAAAGAGTCGTCTAAAGACTATACAGCCTAGAAATAGAGAGTAGGTGTTGATTATTTAAGGTGTTAATTTGTACGGATGGGCACTCCCGCCATTCATCATTTTTAAGGCGCAGAATCACCTCTCAGCTTAGTACGAAGACTTAGGATTACTAGACGATTAGGTGATTACGATTAGTAAGAATGGGTGGACTTTAAATTCAATTAGGTACGAGTGGATTTAATACTTCAATTAACATACAAATGCTCGTACAGTTAGAACCTATCACCTTCTTATTCTTAATAGACATAAGAGCTACATCTCTACTTAATTTTAACACTACTATACAGAACGGAAGATAATTACCCTCTGTATGCCACTACACTCGTCGCACATTCTTTAGCCTCTTAATGTAAGCTGCTTTGCGCTACTAAAGCTTTTGTATAGAAAGCAGATTAAAACCTTCATATAGAACCGGCTAAATCATATTACAAAGCTTAAGTTCCTCTCTGCATTTAAAGAAGCATTTAAAGAAGCATTTAAAGCTACATTTATAGAGTAGAACATTAAAAGTGGATTCTGAGCTATAGGACTAGTTCCGTACGAGCTATAGAGTGTCCTCTCTCACTTAAATCTACGCTTAAGAACTCCAACTCCTCCTATAGTTAAGAGTAACAGTTAGACTTCAAAGACTCCGCAAACTATAAGGGAGCTTAACTTTCAAACAGAGCACATTAAGAACCGCATTATATAACATTAGAACAGCTCTCCTACCTTAATTAATGATGCTATTAGCTGCCTTGTTAAAGGGGCGGAAATGATGATGCATTCTGCTGTTCTACTTAAGGCAGAAGTTAAGGCTCTACAAGCTGCAAATGAACAGAAAAAGAGGAGGGAAAGGAAGCGCAAGAGGCGTATAATGCAAGGGGGTAGTCTCTCCGTACGAGAGGGAGAGGATATCCTTTAGAGTGCTGAGGTTGATGCTCAGCTCCATACAGAGGTGGCAAGTGAGACTACTCGGCAGGTGGGTTCTACAGGCCGGCAGCGGCGATGTGGCACATGTGGTAATATGGGGCATAATGCTCGTACGTGCGAGAGGCGCTAGGAATCAATTGCAATTGAATAGGGTCATTATGTAGGGTGGTGGG
>KV459447.1:0-108792 GCA_001662645.1 Pseudogymnoascus sp. 03VT05
TCATACCCCCCCGGCCCAACCTTCCCCCTCCCCATAACCACCTCCTCCACATCCACAAACCCCATCCTAAGGAACAACCTCCTACTATCTGCCGTCGTAGCCTCCAACCACACACTCCTCCCCTCCCTCCCCGCCCTCTCCGTCACCTCCCCCAGCAACGCCCGCCCCAGTCCCCTCCCCTGCCGATCCGCCCTCGTCCCAACAAAGAAGATATAATACGGCAACTCCCCCTTCGCCAGCCCGCGCTTCCGCGCTTTCTTCACCGCGCCCTCAAACTCCCCCAACATCCGCTTGACGCACGATAACCCGACTTTCCTTAACACCCCCACTAGTCCCGATTGCAAAAGCGTAAACGGATTCTCGACCTTCCTTCCGGGAGGGAGCACAGTCAGACAGCTCTCCCAATCGGAGTGCTCGAGGACGTAAGCGCCGTTTAGGGTTGCTTGCGTGAGGAGCGCGGTGAAGTAGGTGGGGAGATAGGCGCGCCGTGCTACGGGGTCGAGAGTGTTAAGGACGTAGGTTAATATCGGGTCCTCCGCAAAGGCGGGGGCGAGGACGACGACGGCGGGGGTGACGCGTTCTACTGGGTTTGTTAGTTGTTGTGCTTGTGTTTGAAATTGGTGGGTATATCTCGTTGGTATTATGGGATTGGGGACGGGGATTGGGGAGTTGGCGCCGCCCGCGGGAATGGTCAATTAAACCAAACCAATTCCAGTTTGGGCTGTGGTGACGAACTGGAAGGGACGGGACGGTGGGAGACGGGATAGCTCGCTCAAATAGACAGACATACCTTTCTCCCCAACAGATATCCCCTCCGGCAACGGAAACTCATTCCAATCCCTCTTCGCCGCCGCCGACGACGACCCGCCACTACTCTTACTATCCTTACTCTCCCTCTTCCCCCCCTTCTTCAAACTCGCACTCGTACTGGTACTCGTACTCGACCTCCCCCTTGTCGAGGGGGACGTCGAGATACTCGTCGGCGTCAACGGCTCCGGCGCCATCAACGCCCCCGACGCCGCTGTCGTCGCCGCCACCCCGCTCGTTGAGGGGTACAGGCTATATTGATGTGACATATTACCAACGTTTGAGGCGTGCGAGCGTCGTATCGTTCGTTGCGGGTGATGCGACGCAAGGATCTGGCACACGCGCGCGGGCGGGGAAAACGGGATCGGGATCTGGGTCTTGGGGGTTCGGGGGACTCCTTGTTATTTCAATCAAATCACCAACACTCCTCCACCACAGCTAGGATCGATCGACGGGTGTATATCACATGACTTCCTACTAGGTTATATATCCACCTGTATGTACTAGTTATGGTTGTCTCACTATATCGATTCCCACTTGTTGGGAGTGGTGCTGGGAGTGGTGTTGGGAGTTTGGACTTTCCCCGAGGGTCTAGAGGCAGGGCCGAAGGAGGGGGAAAAGAGGGGAAAATCACCTAAAGCGGCGTTTTGGCCTGTCAGCGCGCTGTCAGCCTGGTGGATGCTTGGGGTTTAGGTGAGCGCTATTTTTCTCTTTCGGTAGGGGGTCCGCTAGGGGGCTGTGTGGGGAGCGGAGTATCTGGGGGGTTTGCAGATCTGGGGTACATCTGGGGAAGGGGTTCATCCTCGGCTATGGGGCTGTTTCCTCTTTGGGCTGGAAGGGGGATTTTGTACATTGGAATGGGTGGGATTTTCACGGGAATGGTAAGTCGATATGTAGTTTTTTTTGTTTGGATTTTTTGGGGGGAGTCGTGTGCTTATGGTGATGCCGAGGTTTTGTTGGATCTAGTGGTTTCTGAAGTACGTTGGTGCTATTTTTCTTGAGCCCGTGCATGCCGCCACCACCGGCCAGTAGCAGATGGCAGACGGCAGTCGGCAGTCGGCGGGTATTATATATAGTATTTGCGGGGTGTGAGCCGTGATTGTTATTGCGGGATAGGAAAGGCGTCAATAACGGGGATGGGGATTGTGGAGGTTAGTAACGTGGATTACAGTTGTGGGCGTCTGTTAAGATTTACAATTATAGGCATTTGGGTAGCAGGGATTTGCGATTAAACGCGTTGGGCAACGGGGATTGTGATTATCAGCGTTTGAAATATATGTATTTATTAGGCCATGCAATGTCAAGTCGTTCTTCCTTCAGCTGTGTGTTGAAATTATTCTGAGGTTTTGGCAGATCTATTGATTGTAATATTGACTGCGTGTTGACAGCTATGAATCACTGTCTCGAATCCCTAGTCCCTGAATCTCTGTCTCTGAATCTCTGAAATTGCGTGGCAATATTTGCAGGGTAATCTCGATCTCGTGCCGTGTCTTAAACGATGTTGCTTCCTTGCAGTGGTTCTAGGGATCGAAGAAAAAGAATCTCGAAGGTTGCTTTGATGTGACTGCCGATCGACCATATAAATCTCTGCCTCCTCCCGCGCCTTAATTACTGTTGCTTCGCAATGCCCTCGGGAATTAAAGAAAAAGAACCTCAAAGAAATATCTGCGTCTTCCCACGCCTTGATCGTCGTTACGTCACAAATGTTCTCAGGAATTAAAGAAAGAAAGAATCTCAAAAAAGCTGGTTGCCGATCGAATGTGACGAATCTCCGTCTCCTGCCGTGTCTTAGTTGCCGTTGCTTCTTCGAAATGATTTCAGGAACCGAAGGAAGATAATCTCAAAAGAGTGGCTCTCCACGGCATTCTCAAGGGCAGCCTTGCTCCTGCCGATCGTCCGTGACAGCATCTCTCCACGGCATCTTCAAGAACAGCCTCGCTCCTGCCATGCTTTGATCGTCATAGCTTCGAAATTTGAGAGATGTCAGACTGCATGTGTGACCGCTGATTGACCGTAACGAATCATTGTCTCCCCTCCCAGAGCTTCAATTCTTCTGCGATGATAACCTCGAGCTGCCCCCATGACCTAAGTACCCTTGCTTTGCAGCCAAAGAAATGCTCGAGTCCGTAGCACACCTGTGTTAGTAGCATTGTAGCCCCCTTCCCCGAGTGATACTTTTCACTGACCTCGAGATTTTGTACAGCGACTTCGAGGTCCTCCAGCGCCGGCAATGAGATGGTTATGCGATTTTGGTGGGGTTGGAAGCGAGACCCGTCAAGCAGCTTCAGTGCGGCCGCGCTATCAGCCTCTGCTTCAGCCAGTGTCTCCGGTTTCTTTCTCGTCGAATAGAGCTCTTTGACCTTCTTTAAACTGTCCTTATATATATCCATTTGGGCATCGATAGTGCTAGCCATCTTAGCGTTGAGTTCTGACCACAGGTCGTAGAATTCGAGGTAGTAATCTCCAGCCTCTTCCTGGTCCATGGATATATCTTCGCCATCCATGATCTCATTATCGCCCTTGATTTCTGTGGCTTCAGCGGGTACGCTTGAGATACGCAGATGCTCTTGCATTCCAGTCAATTCCGCAATGGCCCCGTCGAATGTGGTGTTCGACTCCATATCTGCAAGGAACTTAGTATTGAACCTGAATTCACAGTGCGGAGAACTTCGACGTACTTGAAATGGTGTTGTGAATTGTATTTCGAAGAGAAGCAGAGCGTTGATCAGCCCTGTAAAGGTTAGCAAGGTTAAATCGAAGTTGTTGAACCTCAAAACCAAATGCAGAACGTGATGTTTACCTTTGAGGAGCTTGGAGGCTGTTTGTAGAGGGAAGCTGAAATTTGGAGAGTTGAAGGAAGGAAGCAAGATCAAAGTTGTTGGATCAAGGACGCCAATTGTTCTGATGATGACCTCGTTGAGTACAAGTCATTCACGCAGGCAGACGGGGGAGTTGGTAGAAGCGCCAGCTTAACGGACTACCTCATCGCAAAGACATTCCAACCAGTCGTGAAAGTATTTCGGATACCGAGTCATGGATCATGTTTATACCTAACTGTTATACAGGAGCGATATATGCTAGACTTTACTATTGCACAGATGGCTCAGATTCGCGTCGACCTTAAGCAAAGAAAGCGCTTCGTAGGATACAATCAATATCGCCTATTCTTCAATATCCTGCACACGAGAGAGCTAGCGAGAACAAGACGGGCGAAGCTGATGCGAACTCTGCACTTGATGATGTCCTGTTGATCATCAGGCACTCCGGCCCTGTTGTTACCGAACCGCGGACTCTCGAGGACGCAAAAGAATTCCTGTCTATCCATGGTTCGAAGAAGTTGTTAGTCTTACGCATGGTTAGACGTTGCTTCTACGATATTACGAAAGCCGACCAGGACTACATTTACGACGCTGAATATGGAGAGAAGTTTCTGCAGGACAAAATTCCTAGATTTGCGTTTCCTTGGGAGCCAATGTTTGGGGGAAACGTTCAAATGAACAGAGTGAATGTTGCTGCTCAATTAGAACTCATTGAGTGGATTGACATGGCCATTGCATCTCTCCCATGAAAGATCTCATCTCTTCCAGCAAGGGTTATTTGCTAGACAGATCACGGGGCCGATGTTTTCTGCACAATGTTTATGGGGAAAGGGGGGAAAGGGGGGAAAGGGGGGAAAGGGGTTCGTGGCAGTGCTCGGATGATGAGTTGAGGCCGCCATTGCCTCCATCTTGCAACTGGGTTTGTGGAAGCACTTTAACGCTGAATCGATGGGTCGAAGTTGTCATTATCCATCTTGCAACTATCGCCCCGCAAATCAATGAGAAATGCATTATACCTGTGTTTGGCCATGAACGACGTGAATGTAACAATGCCCTTGAATCTCAACCCAAGAGCTCCAAATAAATAACAGACACTTACCCGAATCAGCCGACTGATGGTAACGTAGAAGTATGTGACGTAAAAATTATCGGATTCGACGGAGCATACTCGGTGAAGAAACCCAGATCGACAGCTGTCAGAACAAGACCCCACAACCTATCCATGTGGTAAACCCCCTGCAAACCCCCCGCAAACCCATCACCAAAGAAACAATAAATAACAATCCTTCCTCCTGCAACGAAACCTTTTTATGAAAATCATATCTACAAACCCTTAGCAACAAGATATACTGGAGAGTTACTCCCATTCCTTACCTCGCAGCATGCGGACTAACGAGGCTGGGTCGGTTGGTCGGGTTATATTTTTTTTCTTGGGGTATATCATGTCTCACCTTCTCACTTCTCATCACAGGATCGAAAGCCGTATAATCTCTTTACCCACCACCACCACCCCCTTTTCCCCTTCTTCAATAGGATATTTCTTTAAGCGCCATGCACAGAAAACCCTTAGACTCACACACCAAAGGAGGGCTATTACAATGTTCCAGTCGAAGGTGTGGATATGGTGAGGTGGTGTCGGTTGGTCGGTTGGTCGGTTATTCTCCTTTCTAGGGTGGGAAGTGAGGGGATGAGACATGCGGGATAAGACACGAGGGTGACACACGAGCAATGAGACATAATCAATATATGTTTCATCGCCTCATTTCTCAGCGCAAAGTCCTCTGCTGCGTGGTTTATCCGTAGACCACCTGCCATCCCGGTCTCTAATGAGGTCTTTTTCTAGTCTTTGCAGGATTATGAGACAGATATTCTATGTAGACAACCTTCCCATTTACCTGTCAAACAATATGCTCTATCCAGCAGCCTGTTAATAATCAACTGAGACCTCAATTCCCCAAGGGGAAGATGAATACGGGCGAGTTGCTGGAAACGACCGAGGAGAAACGGGGTCGTGCATATTGCCATTTGCCGGAGATGGATTCGGCATGTAATTCTACAGTTATATCATTTCCTACTGCCGACCGACTGTTACAGTGTCTCTCCACGACATCTTCAAGCATAGCCTCGCTCCTGAGCCTCGCTCCTGTCATCTCTTGGTTGCCAATCACTTCGAAATTCGAGTAATGCCGGAGTACGTGTGTAGCTGCGGATTGAGCGTGAGAATCACGCTTCGGAAATCGCACTCGGATAATCACCCCTTTGAATGTGTTCAGAGATGACGCCTAGGTAATCTAGACCGCATGAACTAGACTATATAAGCAATCATAATCATTAGTATGTACTCATCATAAGTTATAGATGCCTTGCATAGGCAATAACATACTAGTATAGAGTAAAATCCAGTTATTGTCGTTAATTCAGGAGTTTCCACAGGTAGTAGAGGGAAATCATCAAGATGATCATCTACACGTTCCTGAGGAAATGTAACCGTCCGATTAAAGCTAGTATTGATCTAGGTCATCCTTGTTAATAACGAACATGGCAGGCGTCGTAGGCTAGGGGGTAAACGCACTCGAAATCCCAGAAATGTTCCGCAACTCATGGATTGTAGATCGACTCTGTTGATAATTTCCCCTCCAGGCCCATCAATTGGAAAGTCGACCCGTTTGTTCCTTGGACAATAACCGCCATTATAATCTATTAAGCAATCGCCTGTCGAAAAGCAGTCGCAAGGCACTCGGTTCCTCTCATCTCGACCTAGAGGCCATGGTTTTCCTAAGGTATGGACCTTGTGTCCATCTACTTCGACGCTGTACGTGAAGTATATGCCAAAAATTTGCCCGCCTTCCCCCATCCAGACCGATATCATGGTTAGTTTTGAGAGATGCGCGCCGTGCGGACCGCCATATAACAGCATGGTCAGCGGGCTGTATTTTCGCGGAGGCCATCTTGTTCTCGCAGGGACATAGTCCGCATTTAAAGATAGGGCCTTGTTAGGCACATCTGGCAACCATCGAGCATGGTCTCGGAGGTCCAACTGACCTGTCGGGGTGACATCATCACCTAAGCTACCTAATGCCACCATTTTGAAGGCATTTGAGCAGGTTAGTAGAGATATCATTGGCTGTCATAGAAAAAACCTACATCGAACCCAGCCTTTAGACTTAAAATATCCCCGTGATTCAGAAGTAATCGCGTCTTAGGGATCCCATCATGTTCACCAACCCATGTTGACACCTTGCCGTTACTTGCTAGCAGAGACAATGCCCGTACCCCTCGGGAATCAATAGCAAGATAGAACCCAAAGATGCCGCATCCATCCTTGCTCAGAACGGACCCATCCACATCCATGTCGATCTCCTCATCCGAGACGACGTAGCCAAGAGAGCTATTGACGCCATTGCGCTGCTGAAATCGAATGCCCGAAACATACTTTATGCTATTGAATCTAGCGAAGGTGAGAAATATGCCGGTAACTTTGCAAGTAATGTCTATGGTCCTTGCAAACAAGGACGTACAGCCATAAGAGAAAAAAATATCCGGCTGATATAGTACACCGCTTGCTAAATTCCACGACCTTTTATCTTCCGGTGCATCTGGCTCGAAAAATGAATGTGACGTAGTGCCTTTTAGTTCCGTCGAAATCAAACGGCCATGCAACTCCTCCACAAGAAGGAGAAGCTTCCAGATCCGACGCCTATTTTTGAAGCTAGGGATATTCTGAAGGCTTTTAACGCTCAGATAGATTGCTTCCCAGTCGTAGTCTTTTGTCTGTAGCCCTTGGGCCTCGAAAACACAGTGGAATTCAGAACCTCGCTGGAATCTCGATGCCCAGAATGTGTTCGTCAGCGGCAAGGCAGCAAATGTCGCTGACGCCAGCTTAACATTCAGCACATCTTTCGATGGCAAGCAGATGAGAATGTGGTAGATAATCTCTGTCGGGAAAAGTTGGAAGCAATCGGTTGGGTTGGAATCGCTAGTCCAGGCGGCTTCGCCAGCGTCGTTCTTTTTGTTGAACCCCCCCGCCTTCTTAAACGTCTGTTGGAATATCTCTTGGAGGCTAGGAATATTTAAAGGGTTGGAGTACTCCATAGGGTCCCTCTTCGAGTATTGAGGATAGTAACGCTGCTTATAATACCTTCTACTAAGCATACGCTCTTCGCCTGGAATGTGTTCCTTAGCGCCAGGGAAGTATTGCATTATTCCTCCATAATCATGTCCAAAGTCTAGTAGCCAATGTCCTATGGGGAAGGACCAGCACATCCCATGTAGAGCTTGTATGTCAAGCTCTCCCGGCCCGTGTAGAATACCTAGAAGAACCCAGCACGATTCATGGAAAGGGAACCCCCAAAAGGGATGTGGAGTGCAGTGCGGAAATTCATTCTTTTTGCCGGATGGGCTTTTAAACAAGCATGGATCCATGAGGGCGGACGGGTCAAGGCCAATATCGTCATGCCTTTGGTCGGCATCGAAAGGCACCGTATAGGCAGCATCGCCGTTATAAGTTATAATCCCTATGCCGGAGAGCCGTGGGCTACTCCACATATTTTCTTTGATGTAAACTATGTCGGGATTTACAGTTAGCATGGTCATGCCATTATGCGATACTGTAATTTGGGTATGGGCTCCAAACCTGCGCGGAACTCGTCTAACCACGTTTCGGTGTACTCGCCGATTATAGCGCCACAGAGGACGCAGCAATAAGAAGTATATCCCATACCTCTTAGAAGTAAAGATCTCAGTTTATACAAAGTAGATGTAATGCACTGTTTAATAATGTTGTAAAGGTGGCATCTAGGATAGAAAATATGGCGCGAGATTATAATGGCTTACTATACTAGCCATAAATCTAGCACTAATAATATCTTCGGTGGCATGACCACCATCATTTCATACGACTTAATAAGATCATACGAATAACAGACGCAACGAGCAATAAGACATAATCAATATCTCATCTCCTCATTTCCTACAACAGAGTTCTATACCATGTGATCCATCCAAAGAATATACCTGCTGTCCCCCCTGCAATAGGAACCTCTTTCCGGGATTTGCAGGAAGTGAAGACGAGACAGATATTTTCTGTATACAGCCTATTACATTTACTTTACAAACAATACAATTAATGTCCGGTTAAAACCTGGATTTCACGACGGGAAGGTGAATAGGGGCGACTTGCTCTTGCTGGAGACGACCGAGGAGAAACGGGGCCGTGCATTTTGTTATTTGCTGAAAATGGACTCAGCGTGTAATTCTATAGTCATACCATCGCCTATATCCATCTCTGTGCGCCTGGTCCTCACACCAATGATCTAAGGGACACTGATACAAAATTAAAACACACCATCATCGTGTAAACTGATAGATTCATGATACAGCACAGGTGAAATGTGCACACATTGTGCCAAAGACTCCTGAGTCAGATGAGTTATCACAACTATCCGCACCTGTGCCCATATCCGCGCCCATCTCAAGCTTCATCTCTTCTTCCATCTTCTCACCACCATCACCACCCTCTTACCACCACCACCCTCTTACCACCACCACCTTCTTCCCACCGCACCACTCCCCCCGTCACCGCATCAAAAAAGCCACCTCAAAGCAACGAACGCCACACCAGACGATCCGGAAGCCCCATTTGCTGTTGCTGCTCGAAACCCCTGTGTCATCATTACATTCTCCCATGAACAAAATAAAATATAGCTAGGCTTGCTTTGACTGTGCCTTTGCGGCCACGCCCCCTCGGTCCATTATATGTTCGTCTGAGCTATCCTTGCTGGAGACTGATAGAATTTGCGGGGAGGACAGGGTCTCTACTTCTTTCAACCCACGTCGTCGAGCGTAGAGCCTCGGAACGAGCTAAAGGCTTTGATTTGGGACATTCTTCTTTCTTAGAGATTTTCATATCTCATCCCCTTATCTCTCACCATAGCATCCCACGCTATGCAAGAAATATAATAACCACCTCCCTTCCCCGGAGATTGCCTCCAGTCCCTCAAAACAGTCGACATTATCAGCACAGACGATGACTATCCGTTTATCTTGGCCGAAGGTTACAGAATTGAGATTAATTCATATACCTTACAAGATCGCAAAGCTGCAGAAATCCAGGAAGCTCTGTCCCTGTGCGGAGAAGCGATATTCCTTCCGAGTGCTAGCTAACACTAACCCTGACGCCCTCTTACCTCCTGACCGATCATGGCAAGCACTAAAGAACAATGCCACCTAGTCGCAAAGACGATGCAGATCGGTACACTGCCGCAGCGGATATCTTGATGATCGACCTCGCCATTGAAGTCGTTAGTAATCGAAGGGGAGCTAGCAATAAGAGCCCACACCGACCTTTCTTGCCACTGCCCTCTTCCCGTCACTGCCGCTCTTCCTGTTGTCACCGCCCTTTTCTCACCGTCACTGTAGCGGTAGCAATATGGCCTTCAATAGACTAGCGAAGGTTGGGTCTACAACGTGGCTGTTATGTTTCTGGTGATCCTTGATGCGCTTGTGGGGGGTTATACTGAATCCAACTTCTGAGATCCCACACGCGATTCCATGCTCCACCATGTCTTCCTCTATCTCATCAGACTGCACTTATACACTCCCAGGGACTCGAGAGGGGTTGTCGCCCTACCTCCTCACTTATAACCACAGTATCCCACGCCATGCTAAAAACATCCCCCCCCCTTCCCCCGCCCCCAACTTTCCTCCCGATAGAGTATATATCACCACCCTCACTTGTTATATCCCGAATCAAATCCAAAATCATTATCGGGCGATGAAATGAACATGGGAGATGGGAACACAGCAGACGCCATTGCAACTTCTCAGCCGTCAAGTGACAAGCACCCGAACACACGTCTCCCCTTCCCTGCCACCCACCACCACCCTCTTCCTGTCATCGCAGCTCACTTCTCACCACCAACTCTCTTCTCACCACCAATTTCTTTTTACACCCATGACCTCTTCCTCTCACCGCTACCCTCTCTTGTAACCATGTCGTTCAATTTCGTTGTGGACGGCCCTTGAGGCTTGATATTTCGCAATCACTGCTGCGAGATAGTCGATTCGTTTGTGGCGACTGATGACGCGTTCTACTCCACGGCCGTACCGGTTTTTGTTGCCTTGCGCATTAAGTAAGGAGAGTTGGTTAAGGTATGCTGGTCCATCTTGAGAAGGGATAATGCGGCCCTATAGTAAAATGTCAGTGAAGCCGATGCGAGAACACTACTGCGTAGACAACGAACCTTGATATACGTATGCTCTGTCATCACGGTGTTACATACACCTGAATCTCGATCTGTAGAGTGAGGTTAGTAGGGTTGATGGAGATGGAGAGGCTCCCTTCTTCATCTCCATCTCACTGACCACCCACCCCCCCCCACACACACATACGCACACACTCACCAGTAACTCACCCACCCACTCACTCACACCAAATCACACGCATCACATCACACAAAAAAAAACAAGGCAATAAATATCAGCCATCATAAAAATAATATATAACCCCCCCTCGCTTTTCCACCCATTACGAATAATCTTCTAAATGCAACCTCCCCCTCCCCCCCAATTTTAAAGCTAAAAGAACAAATAAGTCATCTTCATCATTAGAAAGCAAAAAACAACGCACACCCCCCCATCTCTCTCTCTCACTCTCTCTCCAAAAAAACAAGCCATTAAAACAAAAACAGGAGTCGAACCCCCGCACGCAAATGAACTACCGCTTCTTCTTCCTCCCCTTCTTCGACGGCGTCGCCACAGGAGCAGGAACAATCTCCCTCTCCCTAATCCGCTCCGGCACAACCCTAACACCACTCCCCTCATCCGTCTCCTCGCTACTACTACTCTCGTCCCTCCTCTCCACGTACCCCCCAGCGCCAGAAGACTGAGGCATAACCCTCCGAACATTCGAATAAACAACCTCCCCCCCAACAGGATACCCTCCCCCACCACCCCCTCCAGCATACCCACCACCACCACCACGCCCATACTCCCCCTCAGCCCTAACCTGATACTCAAACGGATCATACTCCACCCCACTCCCCACGCTCCCCCTGCGCGAGGCACTCGGATCCCAGCCCTCCTCATGCGGCAGCATCGCCCGCATAACAGTCATAGGCATCTGCATCCCCGCCATCGACGCCGAGGACCCGGGCCTAACCCCATCCGAGACATGGCGACCCGTCATCATCGGCGGGGGCGGGTACGCGTAGTGCTGCGACCCCGGGCGCGCGAGCGAGGATGACGAGCGTTGACGCCCGGGCGACGCGTGGTGTTGGTGCTGGTGCGAGGAGGGAGGGCGGTAGTCCGCAGCGTATGACTCCATCAGTGCTGGGTCGGCGTGGATGGCGCGGCTGTGGCGTCTAGATTGCGGTCTTGACGACGACGATGCGGGTTCAGGTGGCGGGACGATGGGAACAGTCACCATTGGCGGGCCAGACCCCTTCTTTTTTTTTCTGTCGCTGCCGCCGCTGTTTTTATCGCGTTTGGACGACGAGGACGAGGCTTTAGGTTTCGCCTTTGCCGCGTTCTCGGCAGCGATGCGTTTCCGCCTGTTTTCGAGGGCGGCGAGCTCATCCTCGCGGAGCTTAACTTCTAACTTTCCTTTTTCTTGGGCGCGGCGGATGCGCGCGAGTGCGGATTGGACAAGGGCTTCCTCCTTGTCGCGGAGGGCGATCTGGGCAGCGCTGACGTTGCCGCTGCTATCGCTGTCAGTGGAGGAGGCGCTGCTGCTGGACGACGAGTCGGACTGGTACGCGTATGCCTTTCTCGATTTGGGGGCGACGTCGATGGCAGAGTAGCGGGCGGCACCACGCCCGTCCGAGGAGTCGTCCGAGTCAAGCTCCTCGACCCGCACGCTCTCGCGGTAGCGTGCCTGGTCGCGCTCCCACCGCCTGCGCGTCTTGCTCCCCTTCGCCCCCGGTGGTCTTCCCCATGGGGGCATAGATTCGGGAGATCGCGGCCGACCACCTAGACCGCCTCCCCGGAAAAAGCCGCATCGATGGGTTTGTCCATGAATGCGGCGTGTCCTAGGATGGTGACTCCGGACGCGCCGATGAGCCAGAGAATTGTGGAGAAGGGCGACGCGAAGAAGCCCAGGGGTATGGCGATGATGAGGAGGAAGGTGTAGAGTTGGGATGAGGTGATGCGGTTGGCACCGAGCTCGAGGTCTCGGCCGTCGAGCTTGCCAATGGCCCACATGCCGCCGACGACAAGGAAGATGACGAAGAGGAGGAGCGGGTTCGTCACCAGGCTGTAGATGCTGAGCATAACGAACACGGCCGCATAGTTGCTAGAGAAGTGGCCCAGGTTCCAGTTGACGCGCGACTGGGCCTCGCCGAAGTTGGCGGGCTTGGAGAGACGCTTGAAGTCGAGGAACTCGGAGATGGGCTTGATGTTGGCGAAGCGGGAGCCGATTGTCTGCGAGCGGAAGCCGGCAAGGCGGTCGGAGAGGTTGAGTCTCGACGTGAAGACGTCCAGGGGGATCTGAATGCGTGCCATTGTGAAGGTTGGGTTGTTGTTAAGGACGAATTGAGAGGTGGTTGATGGTTTTGTAAAGTTGTAGTTGGTTTATAGTGATTCAGAGATGCTTCCTGATGAATCGAGGTGCGGATTGAGTCCTTTATGTACGCGAAGACGGTTGTGGATGGTTGTAGTGATTTCGTGCCGTGACGGAGATCTGTCAAATCTTTTTGGAGGTGCAAGGAGCTGTGATGCGCAGGGGCTGTCGTCAGCAAAGAACACGCAAGTCTCCCAGGCACCAGTAAAAGGTACTAGCTTCGGGAAGGTGCCAGGCCCACGAACCTTTGTTTATAAAATAGTGAAGTCTAAGTGAACAATTGAAAAGGTCGACGAATGTAATCTCGATGACTGACGTACTTTTTGTAGGCTGTGAATCTTTTTTGGGAGCTGGAGCTGACTGAAATAGGAGAGTCTCGGAGGCCCGTAATTATCCCCAAATAATCCGATAATCCGCAACAGGGGTTGGTCACGTAATGCCGAGTGGTCGGAAGTCAGCGCCAATAAATACCAACAATAGCAATACTACGTTTTTTCGGCGGAACGGGCAGTGATTGGCGATCTCGAAGCCTTGGAGGCTTGGGGGGAAGAAGTTGATAAGATGAATTCGGGTTTGTTCCTTGTCGAATTTCGAGAGAAGAGTGAAGGAGAGTACGAGTCTCGTAAGATGCTCGCTCTATGTCCGAACTTAAGTAAGCAGGGAGTTCGTCATTGTGGATGGGGGAAAATGGGTGGAGTTGGTCTGGTCTGGCTTCAGGCCCAGCTGGTCTGGCTTCAGGGTGTAGTACAGCTGAAGTGATTGGGATAGAGGAAGAAGGAACAACTAACTCAGCACAACGACCTCTTGTCCACCACCTCGTCCTCGTCCCTTACACGCACGATCAGTCCCCTTGACTCTTCATGCGGCGGCTGAATATCGGGGCAGCGGTGAGTGAGTGTCGAGTTCTTGCTCGTGAGAGCACCACCGGGGTTTGGGTCCAGCCAGCAATGGGCGCTGCTGGTATAGGGCCACAGAGAGCGGGCAGAGAGTGAGGATTGGGAAGGAGAGAAGAAGGAAGAGGAAGGAGGGGAGAGGGGAGAAAGGAAGAGAGGACACGGCGACAAAGATATACCAAATAAGACAACACACAGCTATGGATCTATGGCTTCTTTTTTTCTATTGAGGGGAATGGAGGGAATAGAGGGAATGGGGAAGAGACTGCAGGAAGCTTATGTCGGTATACTGTCGGTATGATGTATTGTCGGGTATACACTCATACGGTGGACGCCCACTCACATATGCGTGGTCAGCGAGAAAGTACCGAGCGGTACTTGATGCGGTGTCGTCTGCCCTCTTTTGCCATACGCTGAATACGCCGGAATACGCTGTTGTACGCCGGTGTCCGCTGTACCCCGTTTGTCCCATTTATTTGTCCGTTCACAGCTCTTTTTGCTCACAGCTTGGATTTCTATACGGTGAGAAGGGGAGTAACTTGGGCTGTACTTGCACGAACTGGACAGATAAAGATCTGGCTCTATTTCCAAGGTATTTCAGTATTTCAAATAAGGCAAAAAGCTGACATGCGTGCTCTCTGCAGCTGGTCCTAGATGTACTATCCGAGTACTTGGAAGCACACTTGGTAAGGCGTTCCCACTACTTCTTCTCCACTAGAATTCTAAAGTTTCTCTAGAGAATGCCGCTATCCCACTCTATCTCATCTATCCACTATCTCACAATACGGTAAATCACGTGATGGCGATAGCTCCAGGTACTCTATGGTGTCACGTGTTTTACTCCTGTGGTCCTGTGCTCAATTATGGTCGAACCACTCTCAGCCCGACCCGTTACTCAGTCTAACCCCCATATGGCAGGCCACACTCACGCCATGCCCAATCAAGCTACTCTACCTCGCTTCGCTTCACCAGTCTACGCTAACCCGCGAACTGTCAGTCCCCACAATTAAACTTTGGAAAGTGACAACGTCGCAACATTTATAGTTCCTGAGGCCAGTCTGGTTATTGTGAGGTGAGCAGTCGGGTCCGAGTATATATAATCTAAGCTCCCTATATAACTTCATCTTCACCACCCTCAATGACCACGACCCTGTCCAATCTCTAATTGCCAGCAACGGTGCCACATCACCGCCAACACCACCAGGTCTCTTAATTGGCCGCACCACACCACCTCTCCTCGCCCTGCCAGACGGACCAGTTCTGTCCATCCAGCCACCATGAAGCTCTCCCTCGCCTTCTCCGTCGTCGCCTGCGCCGTCACCTTGGTGGCCGCATGGAGCAAAGAAGGTACGCGCTCTTCCTCCCTAATCTCATCTTCCCATCTCCCAATTCCCATTCCTACTCTCACCATCCAATCCGCACCACCAACTAACACCCCACCCCCACAGACCAAGAAATCTTCCGCCTCCGCGACGAGATCGCCCTCTCCGAAGGCCCCGAAGTAACCTTCTACGACTTCCTCAACCTCAAACAAAACGCCAACCACGACGAGATCACCAAAGCCTACAAAAAGCGCTCCCTCGCCCTGCACCCGGACAAGGTAAAGCAGAAGTTCATCGCCTCCCGGACCAAGTCCACCGACAAGACCAAGAAACCCGCCGGCCGCCCCTCGAATGCCGAAATCAACGCCGCCGCCAAAGCAGCCTCCGACCGCTTCGCACGCCTGGGTCTCGTCCAGAAACTCCTCAAGGGTCCCGAGCGCGCGCGCTACGATCATTTCCTCTCCAACGGCTTCCCGGTCTGGAAGGGCACCGGATACTACTACGCGCGTTTCCGTCCTGGCTTCGGCACCGTCCTCCTGGGTCTCTTCATCTTCGTCGGCGGCGCGGGTCACTACTTCGCCCTCTACCTCGGCTGGAAGAGACAGCAGGAATTCGTAGGCCGCTATGTCAAGTTCGCGCGCCGCGCAGCGGGCAGCGCGAACCTCACCATCCCGGGCGTGGACGCAGGTGCCGAGACGCCACCGGCGACCGATAGCGATGCGGAGGCTGCTATGCAGCCTATGAACCGTAGGCAGAGACGTATGCAGGAGAAGGATTCGCGCAAGGAGAAGCCGGAGAAGAAGGTCAAGGCGCCTAAGGCGAAGGTTGCACCTGCTGATGCGCCGACGGGAATTACGGGGCCGAAGAAGCGCGTTGTAGCTGAGAATGGGAAGATACTTGTTGTTGATGCTGTTGGGAATGTGTATCTCGAGCAGCGTAATGAGGATGGTGAGATGCAGGAGCTTTTGCTTGATGTAAGTCCCCCTGTCAACCCCATGTGTATTAGCTATCAACGTGTGGGGAATGGAAGAACTGACACGATATAGCCTGCTGAGCTCCAATCCCCCCGCATCCGCGATACAGCTCTCATCCGCCTCCCCGTCTGGATCTACGCCAAGACCGCTGGCCGCTTCATCTCCCCCCCCCCCGCTGCGGACTCCGACTCCGACTACGAGGAGGGTGACGAGTTCACCTCTGAGAACGACACTGCTGGCGAGACGAGCGGTGCTACTCGCACCAAGTCTGTGAAGAAGGCGCGCAGCAGGAAGGGTGGACGGAAATAGACAGACGTAAGATGTCAGTTTTCCGCTTCGCTGTTCTTGATTTTTTTAAGTGTAAGCTTTGGTGGTGGAGCAAAATGGTTGTGGGTGGGAAGGTGATTTGAGTGTAAATAGGGGGGATAAAATGTTTTTTTTGCATAGATGGGAAAAGGGAGGGGGGGGGATCTTGCATTTTTTTACCCGCGAGGGTGGTTGTGCTGGGTAGTTTTTCTGTAACTCTATTTACCTCTATAATCCGTTTACATTTACCATAGCCCGATCCTGGGGTGTCTTAGGTCCCGCATGAATGCTGATCTGTGAACCATGCACTTGTCTATTACTTGCATCAAAGGGTTGAAATGAGGTATAATCATATCAATTCCAATTCCAACGAAACAAGTCTAAGCCAAATGAAACTCGTATCGTATAGCACATCCCAAACCCCATTCCCATAAAAGACCGCAAATAAATCCTCCCTCCCTTCCCGGATATCAAAACACTCCCCCTCCCCCATGGCTAACTCAAATAAACAACTTAGCAACCTTCATCACCCCCCCCAACCCATCCATCATCCCCCCCATCCCTCCCAGCGCCTCTAGGCCCCCCCTCCCACTCACCCTCTCAAAACTACTCCCCCCCTTCCCCCCCGCCAGACCCGCCAACTTCGCCAAACCCGCAGGCAACCGTATCCCGAACCTCGCGAGGAGACCAGTCAAGGCGCCGCCGGTGATGAGGGGCATGATGACGAGCATGAATACTTTTAGAGGGTTGGTCTTGAGGAAGTGGAGGAGTTTGCGCAGGAGGTGGCGCAGGCGGGAGTAGGTACGCGCGAGGAGGCCGCGGCGGGGGGAGCGGCGGTAGGAGGATGTTGCTGAGCGTGTGCCTGAGCCTGGGTGGTTTGTTAGTTATCATCCTTATTCACCAACCCATCTTTCCTGTCGCCAATCTCCATCCCAATCCACACCCATCCCTCACCTCCCCATCAATCCACCACGACAGAGTATAACCACCACGACAAAGTATAAGAAGAACGTTACTCACCAACACTAAAAAAACTCGTCGTACTCCTATTCCCCTGCCTCGGCACCCCCCCACCACTCACCCCCGCAGCCCAATCCCCAAACGCACTCCCCGTCTCCGTCTTCGACTTATGCTTCTTGTGCCCGCCGTGGCGGCTGCTGCGGCTCGGGCTCGCTGCGCGGCGCTCCGTGCCGCCGTAGCCGTCGAGGATGTACGAGGATGCTACCTCTGAGGCGCCGTCGAACCAGCCCATTGCACCTGTTCTGCTGCTGGTCTCTGTTCTGTGGTATCGGGTTGCCCTGTGCTATACAAGATCGACCTGATTGTTTGGACAGGTGGGGCGTCAGGCAACGATGCGTAGAAATTCAGCGGCTCGTCGGGTACGTGAGGTCGTAATGCGCAGTTTGAGATATAATTCGATGCAAAAAGGTGGAGTTGCGCGTATGTACGTGTGTGCTGGCTTTCTCACGAAGGGGAACCACGCTCTTTTTGTGATACACGCCGTGTCAGCTTTTGTCCTTGGGGGTGGTTGGGGATTGGCGGGGCGGGGCGGGGCGGGAAGGGGGTCGGGAACGGGGCTAGTGGCTAGGGGTTTAGCGAGTGGGGATTCTTCAGGTCTGGGTTTTGCCGGATTTTTGGGTAAGAGAAGTCACGTGATGAAAAGTTGGTTCAAGCCACATGTCAGGTTGGGGTTTGCGCCACAGCTATGACGATGGTGGCCGAGGCGGGGGGTTTCTTGTGATAACTTGGAGTAAGAGGGAGGTTTGCGACGACATACTTTTTGCACTTTACATCCTTTTGAAGCGCATACATAACTCAGAAGAAGGATATCCAAATCCTTCGTCTCTCGACCCCTCTACCATCATGTCTCCCTCCAGCAACCCCGATTACTGTACGTCCCCCTCCCCCACCACCCTCACGCCCCTCCACCTAACGCACAACCCCCAGACTCCGTCCTCGACGTCCCCCCCACCGCAACCCCCCAACAAATCCGCGACGCCTACAAACGCGCCGCCCTCAAAACGCACCCCGACCGCGTCCCCTCCGACTCCCCCGACCGCGCCTCCCGCACCCGCAAATTCCAACTCATAAACGACGCCTACTACACTCTCTCCGACGCCACCCGGCGTCGGGAATACGACCTCGCGCGCCCGCGCCCCGCACCAGGCGGCTTTTCCTCCGGCCCCTCTGCGGCAGACGACGAGGACGCCTGGGATATCCCGCCCCCTGCCGATGGCGCTGGGGGTGGGGGGAACTGGTGGGATAATTTCGGGTTCAACACGCACCCCAACCGGGAAGAAGCCGAGTCCGCACAATTCGGCGATGTCTTCGAAGAAATGCTGCGCGAGGAGGGGATGGCTAACGAAGCTGGCCAGGCGACGGGACGGTTCTGGTCGCTGGTAGGAGGACTGAGTGGTGCGGCGATGGGGTTTATTGTTGCGAATTTCCCGGGGATGGTGGCGGGGGCTGTGGCGGGGAATAGGTTGGGTGCTGTGAGGGATGCGAGGGGGATGAGTGTTTATGAGGTGTTTAGGGAGTTGCCGCAGGGGGATAAGGCGAGGTTGTTGAGTCAGCTTGCGGCGAAGGTTTTTGCGCATGCGGTGGGGGGGAGTAGTGGGATTTGAGGGGTGCGGGGGTTTGGGCGGGGCTGGAGTTGAATGAGTGGTTTTGATATGTTTGTGAGGGCTTGGGGATTGGGGGAGATTGGGGAGCTGGATAAGTGGCTTCGAGGTGGTGCAGGGGATGTGGGAATATAAGGGAAGGTTGTATTTGGGATTTAAAGTGTGGTCGGGAGGGGCGTTGATGCTTGAATGGCTAGCTTTTGTAGGTAGTTAGATATATATATAAATAAAGACAAGTTAACATACCTCTTCAATCCTCATGCAAGGCATCGCACAGTCGACTATTAAAATAATGAGACGAGAGGAGCTCGAGAGCGTAAGGACGGTATAAAGGCAGGAGGCACAATGGGATACGATGGACGCAACAGGCTAGGAGCAATAGGCATGAGCCAACCAACAAAGCCTCATCAACATCTCGAACACACCACCTCCTTTCTTAAAACAAAAGCAAAAAGGCCAAAAAAATAGATAAAAACATGGCCAGACCCAGACTCGAACTGGAGTCTCCCGTCGGTTCTCAACCTCAAACTCGGGGTGCTTGCCGAAGGCGAGTTTGGAGCTATCCAAAACCGGTTGATAATTGAGAGACGAGCATCTTACCACTAGACCATCTAGCCTTTGGAATTAAAATGTTCTCGTATTAAGTGCTATATAGACTTGACGTTCTGCATAGGGAGTGGATATAGGGGTTAGGGCGTGGGGGGTGGGGGGATAGATACACAGCACCGCACCTCGAGGCGTTGGAACCCCGGGGCCACGGGGATAAGAGCAGTGGGCGTGAGAGCGCGATGGGAGCGACGGCAAGGGAGTAATAAATTAGCTACATTTCATAGTGCTCATAAAGAAGAAGAAGAAACGCTATATCGGTCCCGCAACACATAATCAACTCCAAATAAGAACATGAAATCCCAACCCGGTAGTCTTGTGCGCAATATTCACTGCACATGCAAAACAACAGTCAAGCCCCTTCCTTACTATCGCATTCCTTGCGCGCTCGGCACACCACGCCCGGGCGACCACTTGCTCGCCCGGTCCCTGAGCATCAATAATAACCAGCTTATCTGTCGGCGGATATGCTTCTTTGAGGTCCGCCACTTTCACTACACTGCCGAGATACTTGACAGCTTGGCGCCGGTGCATGAGGTGGGTCCCGACGCAAAGAGCGGCGCATACAAAGAGCGGGTTCGAGTAAAGGACGTAGCTGATCGGGACATTGTTGATGGTGAAGTCGACCGTGGCACGGTACTCCTTTGCCGCAGTAGCACCGGCTACCTCTGTAAGGCGCAGGGCTTTGAACTCGACCTTTTTGAGGTCATTTCGAGGCGCAGTTGGCGACGGACCAAGAGCCTGGATCCACTGCCCGATGTCGGTAATGCTCTCCAATGCCGCTTCGGGCGATTCGTTCACATCTGGATCGGCTAACCCAAGACCGTCGAGAGTGAGTTGAAGTTGCGACGTGCTGACGGGGATTGGGACGTCGACGGCGCGAGCATTGATTTTGATCCAGGCTGATGAACTCCAGTCTTGCGGAGGAGGAACTGGCCCAACCCAACCGCAGATACTCTTCGGGTTGTTGAGTCCACCAAGAACCCTTCCTACAACCGTCCGTTTCGGCCAGTAACTCTTGTTCTGAACGACGATACCGCTGTCCCAGAAAGGGGAGGCGTTGATGGATCGCACTGAAGGGGAGGCGTCCACGAGGCAGCACATGATTCTGTGGCGGAATATCTTTCCAGGGAGGACAAGGCCAAAGAGCCAGTCGCAGATATCAAAGCCTATGCCTGCGGCCCCGGTAGCAAGTTCACTGTACACATTCTCAATGTACGCTCTCGCCTCGTCCATAAATGGCCATGAGAGAGCTTCTCCGAAGCGAATGAGGCCCTCTATCTGGCTCTGGTTGTTTTTGGAATAGAGTGTGTACTTTTTGTTTGCTGGCAGGGGAGTAGCGATAGGAGCTACCGCGGCGTGGATGGATACATTCTGCATCCACAGCGCGCTGAGGATGACCAGTGCGGATATGGCGTCGGTCATGATACCACTATTGTTGGTATTCAGGGGTTCTTTTCGCAGCCGCACAAGCAACTCGGCTCCGAGCAGAATCTGGTAGAGGAAGTTTTGGAGACCGATTCCTTGCGCAGTACTACCGAGAGTATTGTTGCTGATATTTCTAGCCTTGCTAAAGTCGACAAACCGGCTCGGGGCGTCGTATAAACTACCGCTCAATTTCATGCAGATAGCGTCGATTTGTTTCTGCCTATTGCCACCTGTGGGATGAAAGCCAGTCTGTAAAATCTCTATCTGAGATAGGCCAAGCATCTGGCTGAGACATTCGCTGTCTTCAGATGTCCCTAGTAGTTGCAAAGCCGAAATTCGCTGAACGATCTTGTCTAGTGAAGCTCCTGGAAGGGCACCACTTGCTTCGAAAGTAATATTGAGTCTCGGATTTAGTGAGAGCTGGTGGACACGGTACTCTTTGGAATATCCGGTTATAGTGACCGTTCCAGGCATCTTGCCTTCGTAGAAAGGCGAGGTTTCGCAATCATTGTTGAGAAATGTGTTGCTCGGGAAATCAATCCCATGAAAAGTCATCGTGGCTAGGGAGGGTCAGCAAACGCAGCATTATCGAGCAAGTTCAACATACAGAAGCTAGAGTGGAGATAAGTCTGAGTTTGAGTGCTAAGCTCTCTGTTCGTTAGGTCAGCTTGAGTCAACCCATTATAAACCAGCTGTACGACATCGACGTATCCCTCGCCAGTATAAGGTTTAATTGAAATGGAGCCCCCATTTCTTCCCCTTAGCATAGTCTCAAACTCTCTTAATTTAGTCCCAATTGCTTGCTGTGAGAGAATTCTCATGGCTGGGTCAGGATTGTTTAGGCTAGGAGTGTAGCCGGGAGGGGCTTCAGACTGGCTTCTGGGTGGGTTGAGAAAAGCCTCTAGGGGGTCTGTAGAGGCGGATGTTGCTGGCGGAGCTGGCATAGTCGGAGGAGCTCGAGCAGCTGTGAGAGATGGACTAGCTCGGGGTTGAAGAGCTGGAGTAGTACGAGCGGCTGTGGGGGTAGGAGCAGCGTAGGGGCGCGAAGCAGCTGGAGGAGAAGGAGCAGCGGGGAAATATGGCGTAGTGGGAGGAGATGGAGCAGCGGGAGACGATCGATCAGATGGAAACGCCGGAGCAGCTGGAGCTAGAGGAACCGGTTGGGCGGGCCGCGAAGGAAATCCTTTGAGTGGTTAATTTTAGACTACCAAGCTATGCGAAAGAGACGGGCTTACCTGTATGTTGCCTGGGAAGAGTAGGCGATGGCAATCTAGAGCGCGCTTCTGTGAGTGCCCTTTGCACTGTGACCTTGTCATAGCCGTTGGCAAGGCCGAGTGCATTTTCCAAAGCCTCCATTGCTACCGCGATATGTCCCATTTTCAGGCGCGTCTCTCCTAGCTGTTGCCAGGTCTGCCAGTTCCGAGTATCAATCTGAATTGCAGCGTTTGCATCTTTTAGAGCTAAATCTAGATTTGGGGGCGTCGACATCGCATGGGCAAAAGACCGGCTCAACAGGAGAGCCGTATCACTTGGGGTAGCAGCCAGTGCCTCATCGTACATCACGATAGCTCCATTATAATTACCGGCTTGCGCTCTAGCATCGCCCCGGGAGTGGAAAACTTCTGTAATTGCTCTATCCGTTGACGGTCCCGCTGAAGGAGATGTGGTCGTCTGTTCCTGGCTCGCGGTTGGAGGCGTAGGGACAAGGCTGTCACGCTTATTGCCTATTTTTTTGAGTGCCTTTCGAAATATTTTGGATATATCAAAAAGTTCGCAGTCTAAGCATTTGACATGCAGATATCTTTATTGCCATATGCGAAAAGTGAGTTCTATCTTTAGTCGATACTCGTTGTCGCTGGAGATGCTCCGCCTCGCCCAACATGCATCCCAGGCATCGCATCACGATTTAAATCGGCGCAATTATGCCCCGGCTGACCTGCGAAGTTGTATCTCTGCTGTTTTTAGAAAGTAAATATCATTACTTCAAGCTTCAACCCAGCTATGAGAATCACCGATTCTTAGAGCCCAAATTTAGAGAACTCAACATCGGATAGTTTTTCAGCTCCCTCACCGCCCCCTCCCGTACAACTTCTAGTGGCCAGTTCATATACTGGTGCCAGCTAACTGGCAAGGCGGACTGAATCCCATTGATTTCCCTTCGTCCTATATCACCAACCCACCAAACCTCCTTATATGCCACGAGAAGCGCAAAGTAATGCGCGAGCAAAACCAACGCTCGCGGCTGCTTCTCACTAACTAAATCGATATATAGTTTCGGGGTTAGGATTGGAAACAAGATCAACAGCCGCAGAACATCACCAGAGTTCTTCTTGGCGTCAACTGCGCTCTTCGTAGTGCCGATAAAACTTATCACCTTCTTATACACCTCTTCGATGTCTGCATTCCAGGGCTCATCCCTTTCGTGGTCCTGGTTTCGTTCAAGCAGGTGGACAAGACAATTTGGATTCTTGACGGTAAACGGGCCCTCAAGATCCCACGGTCTCTTGCCTGCAAAAACGGCGCCATTCTCGGTCAATTCTTTATTATTATCCAAAATTTCCCTTGATAGCGCCATTGGGTCATCCTTGACGTATGGATATGCCTCGACGAATACGTATCCAGCTTCCTTCGTTATCAAAAGCCATTCTGTAGGGGGCGTATATGGGGTCAGCTCCCTGTCCAGTAATAGGACGAGAGCGCAAAGACGAATTACCGACGCTGTAAGAAGCGCCGCATCCGCATTGGCTTTATTAAGCTGGCTAACCTCATGTCGGTGAATTCGGATGGCGTGGCCGAAATAGGTGTTGGATGCTTCTAAAGCCTCAACGTTTAGAGGCTCCATCTTAGAGAGATGCATCGCGGTTATACAGTATATGGAATATAAGAGCGAGTCATGCTTCAATGCGAGGCCAGGCATCTCTGAGACCCATATTTCCCGCGATCTTTCGCTAGTAACACCACTTGACGGTATGGAAACGGTCCATCCAGTGTTAGTCATATATACGTAGAGGAGTTTAAGCTCGAGCATGCGCCGTTTTTCTGCATCGGGATTTTCTTTTGCAGTTACTGTCGCGTCGTTGGCTATCTTAGCCTGGGAGGTGGAGGCCGAGCTTTCACTTGATCTGCTTGGGCCGGGCCTTGCATAATTGCAAGAAAGCTTATGCCGCTGACAGCTTCCGCATAGAGGGTGGACTTCGTCACACTGTGGCAAGTTAGGCATGGTATCTATGAATGCTTGGCACGATAATCCCAGCTATGGAATATTGACTAAAAGAAATGCGGACTATACTTTAACGCGCCTGGCTCGGCATTGCTGACAGCCATATCTTGACTTCTTATGATACAGTCGTGAGGGAGGGTTAACTGTGCCAACTTGTGGCTTCCAATGGACGAATTGATCTGTATCCCCTCGGGGTGGGCTCGCGCTGCGACTAATTGGCTGTGGTGAGAAATCCGACATGGTTTGATTTTGTTGTATCCTGTGATGTTGGACGAGTACTTGGGGAAACTATGACGGGCCGCGTCAGCCGCAGATGACAGGGATCACAACCCCACAGGATGCCTTCACATCCAATTTTTGACAATAGTTATACTTGTGCTACCTCGAAGTAAAAAAAGGGGATATGTATAACAGCTAGTAATTACAGTGACTATTATTAAAATATTCCAATCCTCCACTTAATACAACACTCATTTCGTCGTTCTCTGAAGCTTATTTGCGATACCACGTGTGCGTATGCCAGCAACCGAGAGGACGATGATGGAGAGCATCTCAGGAACGACACTGAGGCAAATCTTGACCGCAAGAGACGAGGTGAAGCTAGACGAAGGCCCGTAGGATGAGCCTGCAGCAAATATTTCTCGTAGTGCGATGAGCGGAAGGGCCGCCGCAACCCCGTGGAGCAACTATCCACGGTTAGCTGGGTTCGAGTTGGTACGAGTATTGGACCAACCTTTGTGCCATCAGCTGGTAGCCCTCCAGCAGCATATTCTTGAGATGATCGAAATGAGAGCAGCGTCCAAACTGCAAGGATGGCCCAACAGGCTAGAACCACTCCCATGCCAACTTTCATCAGCACATTCCCGACGGAAGCCCCATCCTGCAACTTCACAATGCCCATAATGACCAGAACCATCGCTGCGATGACGGTGAGGTGGTATTGGATGACAAGAATCCATTCGAATTTGCGGTTGAGGGTGGGATCGCGAGCACGTCTCCTAAAAGATGTTAGACAGTGGTAGATGAGGAGAGGGGGTCGACTAACGCTTCATGGAGAATCCCAACTGCACCAAGAATCAGAGGTGAAAGTCCAACGCTCTGCAGAATTAGAGTAGCAAGCCCCCCAGTGGAATGATTGTTGTAGGTGTTAAGTTGCACGGCGTTTCCGACTATGCGAATAACACAGAGACTGTGAAGGGCCATCCAGCCGAGAAGGCCTCGTTTCCCATGCTTCCAGAGACAGTATGAGACGGGTTGGAAAAGGAGGATATATATCGCGAGAGAAGCTATGACAAGAGGTTTCGGGTCGGTAACTCTTGGTGGATACATTGTAGTGAAATTTGAGAGAGGGCGCGCGAGATGGAGAGAAGAAAGCAGGCCATGGTGAGCTGGTCTTTCGAGTTATATACACTCGAAAAATCATAAAGAGATCATACTTACGCGTCAGCCTTCAATATAACGGCGAGTTCAATTGCGACGGTGTTAGGCGGTGCAGCGACATGTATTCCTATTATGGAGCGAATGCGAGAAGGAACAAGCTTTACCGGACCCACGTCTCATCCTTTGAATGTGGATAAGCATTTTAAAGGCCTGTTTAGGTTTTTATCAGATCCATCGTGTGGTTTCCAAATGCGCGACAAGCATTAGAGTCGTCTTCAGGCTACGCCCCAATTTTCCATTTACGGAACGAGAGCGAGAGCGAGAGCGAGAGCGGCACCAGGAGCGATATGACAAGCGCTAGTCACGGGCAAGTCGTGGCAATTGTGGCTTGGTCGGTGCGGTCGGGAGGCTGTAACAGGAAGCAGCGATTGGTGGGAATAGTACAATATGCACTTTAAGGAGTTTTCCATGGTGCGGTGCGCAATAGCTTGGCGGGTTTTATGGCGTTTGTAATCAAAGACGACATGTTGTTCTCATCGTGGGAATAAACGTTGACTGTGGCATTTATCGCTCTCTTATTTGAATGGCTATATGAATTTCCATAGTAATACAAAATGCCAAGCCAGCTCCCAGTTGGTCCTCTGGACCAGTTCCTTCTCTTCGGTATGGAATGTGAACCCTGCTACTAGCTCAAACTGACGCTGTCGCAGGGGACAGCATCACCGAAAAATCCAACGACCAGGAGCATGGATTTGCGTTTGCATCTGCCCTGCAAAATGGTACGGTTGAGCACCTCAAGGATCTTAAAGGCTAATCCTACCCCTAGCCTATATGTTGAAGCTAGATGTGATAAATCGCGGGTTTGGGTAACCTATATTCCCTTCCCAACATAAATGACTTTGACTGACATCCTCTCGTAGCGGCTACAACACAAATAACGCCCTGGAAATTCTACCTGCTATGCTGCCGGCTCCTTCTCAAGCCCGCGTCCGGTTTCTCACCATCTTCTTTGGCGCCAATGACTCTAATCTCGGCCCGCCTCTCGTGGACACGCAGTATGTGTCCATCTCGGACTTTTCTCAGAACCTCAGAGATCTGATCTCGCATCCCCTGATTGCTGCGCACGATCCTCCGCCGAGAATAATTCTCATAGGGCCTCCGCCGATCGAGGAGACGTTCATTGCCAGAGAAGACGTGAAGAATGGTTATACGGAGGTGAAGAGATACAACCGTAACACAGCGCTTTACGCAGAGGCCGTGACGAAGGTGGGGAAAGAAACGGGGACGCCAGTTGTCGATCTCTGGAGTGTCTTCATGGCAAAGGCTGGGTGGGTTGGAGGGTACCATGAGGATGGGGTGCCGATGCCAGGGTCAATTGCTGCGGGCTTCAGTGATGTTCTGAAATCATTATTAGATGACGGTACGTTTTTGTCCTGTCCTGAGGTTCTAAGTGGCGATTCTAATCTGTCAGGCCTCCATTTAACGCCCGCGGGGTATAAGATTATGTTTGAGGAGGTTCTGAAGGTGATTGGCGAAAACTGGCCAGATCAGACGCCGGAGGCACTGAAGAGTCTACGTGATTTACATGGACTAAAATTTTGGTACGAGGTGGAATAGAAATTTGTATGTGCACTCTCTCTCGACGATATATATAGTATGTGCATGAATATATACATCCGTCAATGGACAGAACTTCTCCATCCGCCCAGCATCCCCAGGAATTGCCGAGTTGGGTAAAACTACCAGGAATTGTCCAGCTGGATAGAACTACCAGAAATGGTCGACATTGGATAGAACTATCCAGTCCACAGAGCAGGCCCGGGAATTGTATAACTCGTCATGGTGACATACGGGTTGAATAAAATACCTGGGTCATTGCTCTTATAAAGGCTGGAAGCAACAGTTCCCACCGGGTTTGCTGTGCCAGAACCCGTCACGTCAATGTTCACGCAGAACGGATAGTTTTGCGCGCCGTTGAGCGAAGTGCAACCGTGGCATGCGATGATTTCGTGGCGGAAGACATAATGACCTGTTATTGTTAGCAGAGGCCGGCAAAAGGGGGCTGGCTAAAGAAGAGAGTGGCATACCCGGAGCAAGGGTCTTTGGCACTTTCGTAGTCCACACATTGCCATCAGCTATCAGCTTTGCAGAAGCCCAGACCTGACTGGCGAGGTCAATTCCAGACTCATCAATCTTGACAAACTTGAGTGCGGTCTTGTCCGCATCTTTGCAGTCTCCGGCGCACTTGGCAACGTAGGTCAAGACAGGGCCGATGTTGTGCGGCCATGCAGTCCACTGGAACTTGACGGATCCTCCCGCAGCAACCGTCGCCGAGACGTTCGCGTTGACTGCATTCTTGTGGCAGGCGATGTTGGGGTTTCTGCTTTTGTTAGTTTGCACTTACTCCGCCAGGACTGACATACTGGTATTCATTGGGAGGGACAAATCCAAGATCCAATGCCTCTTCGTACCATCCTGGGGTCTGGGGAATAGGCACACCGTTCACTAAGTCGTACCAGTAGGAGACTAGCCAACCTGAAGTGGTAACGCCGTCTGCTACGATGCTAGAAACATAACCGTGCGCTGCTGCAGTGCTGGCCAAAGCGAGGATAGTTGCGATCTTCATGATGATTGTCTTGTCTTGCTGCATTTGAATGAGAAATGTCAACCCTATATAATAGAGTTGGCCGGTTAAATTGATAGTGCCGTGTGACTGCCATACTATAGAGTTGATGTAGTTATTGGTGCGAAATGCTGTGAATTTTCCGAAGTTTCATAATTAAATTGCCGGGATTTAGAGTGCTCGGCGGCAGATGATCTGTGGGGAAATATAGTCAACACGCGACAGGCTACTCGCGCCGGATCGTCCAGAATTAAGTGTTTACCGTTTGAGACGGAGTGCTCGCTCCGGATCGTCCACGGTTTGAGACGGCTTCTCGCGCTGGATCGTCAAGTGATGACGAGACCAGAACAGAAGGGTTTAGACAAGAGTGTATAAGGATGAAAGCGTAAGGAAGGGAGTTGAAAAGAGACAGTCTCGATATTAGAGACCAAAAGAGCCGTAAACGGTAGAGAGTGAACAAGAGAGAGTGTACGTCGTCAGGAAGATCGAACAGTAAGAGACTCAACAGCAGACGAGGTTACAACAGAGAAGGAAAATGAACGAACAGAGTAGAGTGAACAAGAGAGAGTTCAACAGGAAGATCGAAGAATGCCGCCAATCAAGATGCTAATTATGTAAGAATGATAAATAATTGTTTTTCATTGTCATCATGAATCTGAAACTAACTCGTAATAATTACAACCCCGCCATCTTCAAATACAAAGCTTCCCCGCCACACTCGTTTTTCTCCCCGCTTTTGGCCTTGGCCGCCACTAAGAGCTAGCCTTGGGAACTCTAAGCGGCGAAAGTGCGCCTCACCTTAGGGGCCTTTGGGTTGTAGTTGCTGACCACGTCCTTGATTGTCTTGCTGAGTGTGTTACGCTTGTTCTCCAGAACGTGGGGCTCTGGGAGGAACAGGAGTTTGGCGGCATCCGCAAAGCACTATGAAAGTAGTCAGTCATTTGAGCGTGTGGTCTTGGGGGAGAATCTTACGTTAATGGCGGGTTCGAGCTCGTTGAGAACCGCGATGAGAGGATCAGCCTTGATAGGAATGCTATCGCTGAACTTGTGCGACTTGAGGTTCAGGACGTTCATGAGGATTTGCTGGTCGACGAGGAACTATGATGGAGGTTAGTTTCTATCCGAGAGGAATTTTGTATCCCATACTTACATCATAATAGGCCCAATCGATTGGGTACAGATCCTTCAACTCGACACCTGGGAAGGCATGGGGAAGGCTGGCGGTCACTTCGTTGACCTTCTTGACAACGGCTTTCAATCCGCTGACGATTTTCTATAAATCCGAATGAGAAACTGTTCTATATGGATGACGACTGAGAACTCACAGGGAAGTTGCCCAAGTTGTCTGCAAATAGAGGCCCATCAACGCGGGTGATAGTTCCAGCAGGTCCCCAGATGGATCTTGTGGACAATGCCAGGCCCTGAAGGTCCTTGGTAAGTTGGTTGGTCCACTGGTTGGCGGCCGAGGGGGTTGCTGCAACAAGAGCGAAGAGCGCGGTGGCGGTGACTGAGAAACGCATGTTGGATAGTAGCTTGAGCTGAAGGAGGAAAAAGTTTGAGTATGAGAAACGTTGGAGGTGAGAAGGCAGATGAGAAGATGCTGATGTCTGGATGGTTGGTTGATGGACAGATGGGGAGGGAAAAGGCAATGGCTTTATAGTAATTCAGATGCGAAATATAGACTATAAACTCTTCCCCTATTCATCTATTCTCATCCGACTTGAAGCAGAGAGATAATCAATGACGCAAGGAGATGGATATGCCACGGCTTGATGCTCACCGTCAATCAATAGTTCCGTCGATCGCGGCCCTTGCATCTCAGTTGGGGCCCGGAGACACATTCGAAAGTGCACAAGCTGAGAGGTGCACTACTGAGGATGCACGCGATCGATTAAATATGTCTTTACTTATATTATCTGTAGGATTTTTATTTAAAATTTAACCTCTTGACAAACCTCGACTTAGCGTCGGGGCTGACAGCCACTGCAAAATAAATCACAAATTCGTCATCAAGTAGTAGGTAAATCTCATAGGCATTCATCAGGTTTGCAGTCATATCATGAATCTGCTGCATTCATGAATGCAAAGCCAGGAAGTGGAAGCTGGGTCGACTTGCTAGCAAACCGAGAAACAGGGACGGGGACAACGGGACGGTCCATTTCAGGAGTAGGTCCCGTCTTGATCACCTAAACCAATCATACTAGCGTAGAGGCCTAAATTAAACTGTTAGCCTCATCCACACCACGGGGAGGTTGGGGGCGTTGGTGAGGCTCCCGAACGGCTCGTTGAGTTTGGAGTATGAACGCAGAGGCGTGATAGAGCTCGGTTGGAGAAATTTCATGCCAAGACGATTCCGCCATACTACGTAACATCACGGATGAGCATCTTGAGCGCTGTTGAAGTAAGACATATATCCAAAATTGGTCTTCTGCATAGATAGATGGAGTAAGGAGAATATGGCGAACGAATGCTTGGATCCTCGAGGCGAGGATATCCGACGAGCTCGGTTACAGCAATCGCGCGCCAAGAAAAGATCGCCGTGCCAGCAACACGGACGGAAACTCTAAGTATACGTCGAAAATATGATGATCACTTTGTTTGTATGTGGAGAAGCGCAGCCTGGAACGAATTGTACGAAGTGTTGGAATTTGCGCAGAAGGTGTGATACCCCCGGGTGCCCCGAAAGCCACCACCCCTGGATCCAACCCGAGGCGAGCTTCCCCGGCGTCGGTGGCATGGGGCAACCGGGCGCTAACGGTTGATCGCCGCGCTAATATCACAGTTGATAATCCGAAATAGATGCTGCCCCTGCTCTAGCTCCCCCATCACGCATCGTACTTCGTATACGCTTGACTTGGCAGTTGACTTGTTCCCCGAACCCTTACTCGTACAGCTTGTGGGGTTTGTATCTAAGCCGAACACAGACAAATTCCGTACGATGTCTTGCTTTCCGAATTGTGCGAAACTTTGCAATCCCCTATTGCGCAGGGAAGCCAAGCGAAGGATGATGATGTCTCGGCGGATGTTCATATGAAGTTTATCAGACGACACTCTTGTGTGATAGTCTTCCGGGGTGCGTTGAGTCGGATAGCAATCAATAATCGAGTGTCTGGCAAGTCCTCAAATAGACCCCTTGCGTATAATTATATCTGCCAATAGGATTGCAATCCGAGGGGAGCTAGTTAAACGCCTGGGAGTAAGTTTAAAGTTGAGGTTGGTGAGCTGAAAAGGTTCAAATGCATCTCGGGAAGCTATGTCCGTTATGCGCGGTATATTTTATGCAGCAGACAAAAAGACTGGATTAAATATGAGTCTCTCAGCTTGCAAGCAAAATCCGGGTGGGCTGAGAGCCGACTCAATTTATGATTTCACCCATTGCTCTATACGCTATACGAGTTATCAGTATGGAGCCTGGCGTGTGACAAGGGGTGGATGGTCTGACCTGATGCTGGTCGAAGCTCAGCAATGCACCAGTCGCGGTGTCACATCTGAGAATACTCAGTGTCTCCACAGACGTATTGTGACAGATAGGGAGATATTTTCTGCAGTTGTAAATATCTGTCGATATAAGGGGTGTTGGTATTGGCTGTCAGACCGAGCATACGGCCGTAGGCTCCGAACCATCTCTATTCCTCCCACGTGAAAATGACAACACTGACCAGCAAAGCAAGGAGGCATATGTCATATGGTATTGACAAGTGCAAAGAAACTATCAAGAAACTCGTCACACAACTCGAGCAAACATGCACAGCTGTCGTTTGGACAAGTGGATGGATCAGCCTTGGCACTTATTAATTCCAACAGCAATCTAAACAAGAGACCTTTCCTCTCCCAAGAGCCCAGAAAATTTTTTACAGGACAATCGAAGCACCCAGCATGAACAGACGTACTTGAGATGCACAAAGCCAAACCGGATACTGTCAACTCCGAGACCAGCGGATGCCCCAGCTCTCATTCCACAGCGCCCTCCGCTTATGTCTCCGCCTCCCCGATAAAGTCCTCAAAGCTTCCCCACACGGTAAACTTTGTAGTAAAATGCGAGAACAGCAGCCTCATAAGCTCATTCGGATTCTTCATTTGCCTATACGACCCTCGCTTAGACGGTTCCATAGTGAGCAGCATCCATCCCAATGCGATCTTAGAGGAGCGATCATAGTCTCGCGGCGGTAGATCGCGCTCTTTGAGCGTTTCCACACCGAGGGCAACGGTATCCCAGGCGTCAGGGTCGGTGATTAACAGGATGGCCTGAAGCTGGCTCCGCCATTCTTCAAAGGTATCGGGGTTCTTGAGCTTGTAGATCGAGTATTGCGGGAATATTGGGGACATCGTTTGGTGTTTGGTTACGCGTGCCTGTTCTTAATGGTTAGACGACTTTTGGATAGATATCCCTTGGTGCATACTGGTTTGGGGGCCCTCGGAGGAGTGAAGGGCTTCTGTAGCTTCAAGTCAAGGTAGACCGCCTCGTCGTTTTACTCCAAATGATTGACCTGTTGACTGCGTGAGGCGGATATGACGCATGGGACAGTGGAATAGGTGAAAGTGGCAATGCTGAGAAATTGCCAAAGGTACGACTGTGTCATATATTTAGGCCGCTCTTGCGTGAAGGAGAAAGGATATTGGCGGCGCGGAAAGAATGAGAAGAGCCCCCAGGGGGCATGAGGTAGAGTAGAGTATAGACTTATGACAGGCGGGCTTCACACACGTCGAAGGCAGTGCTTGTGAAGGAGGATAATTATTCGCGCTTCGCAGCACTGGCTGAGGTTATCAACTGTTTATCCGTGAGTTGTCTCCAGAAACGGCAGGAACCACCTTCCGTACCTGCCATTTCAATCCAGATGAGGTAGCGTTAACATCTATACCGTGTCTTGCCGTCACTCACTCAAAATAATAATAAATTCGATCAATACCATCCTGAATGGCTCTCTATTCAACAGTTGATATACACCATCTTTGTCTAATCATACACTTCCTGCGTGTTGTACAATGATACACCTCAGTAACGCCACATATGCACCAGTATATATCGTTGCCGGTTTAAAAGATCTTTTCAGTCTCCTCAACTAGATCCTCAACCTTGAAGGCTGGATCTCCTTTTCCAAACAGCTCCAGTAGCCTCTTACGGTCAGCACTCTCACTTCCAAACCCGTAAAATTTCTGCAGGCACATCAACAGGAATTTGGCCTCGTCGACTGTGACTCCTCTGTTCTCAATCACCTGGCCTTGGACCAGAACCACCTCCTTCTCCGCGGCCAATTCCAAGTGGTGAGTAATAGTTGTATGCGGCTGTGCAAATTCGCCTCTTAACTTGAACTCTGCGAGGTGGGTGAAGAGGACAGTGACAGTATCAGGCGCTGGGAATGTCCACTGCAGCAGGTGGATCTCTGCGCCCTGCCCTTCGCGGGGCAATGGTAGGATGAAGTGGGGGAACTTCTTTGCAGATGCTTCTATGGTCTTGTATGTCTCTAGCGGCACGGCAGCACAGAGTGACTGGGGGTTTGAGGCGTGTCGGAGGCGCCATATCGTTTCGATTTCCTTGTAAGGAAGCTCTCTCGTCTTGGCGACGTCCAGGTATGATGAGAGTGTCCGCACACCAGGCGTGCTCGACTTTGAAGACGGAACTTTTGGAGGCGGAGGCGGGGGCGGGAATGACGACTTGGCAGCAGCTTCGTTTATTGCTTCAGGAGCTTGCGGTGGGCGTCCATCTATCGTGCCAGCTGGAGAAGCAGGTTTCTTCTTCAGCTCCGTGATTTTATCCTTGTATGCTTCTTTCAACTCATTGACATCGCTCAATCCTTCCCTAACAAGAATCTTGTCAGCTGAAGTTCACGCCAAGGGCCGACCAGAGAACATGGACTTACGCTTTTGCCTTCTTCGCCAGCTTCTCCTTATACTTCTCAAGAACCCTGTCTGGCTGTGTGTGAGTGACGAGGAAGCGAATATCGTGGACCTGCGCCCATCTTCGCTGAGAGGCGCGCAAATAGGGCGCGGCGCCACAGACGGTATACCGCAGTGCGTTTTGACAACGAAGAGCAGCCATATCGGCAAGTGGATGGTAAATGGACCTTGATATAGACCTATCAATCTCCCTCTGTCGATGGAGCTCCAACGTCCCTTGTCCCTTGTCCCTCAATCGCAAATTGCTTACATAATGCGGAGCGGATAACTTCCGGACATCACTCGGCTTTGATGTGCCGTGCCTCGGCCTGGTCGCCGGAATCCTTAAGTAATCACTGTTTATCCTAGGCTGTACCAGACTTTAGCGCGCCGATTCGCCGAGAATCCCCATATTTCCCCGCATTCTCCAATGGATCTCAGGTCCAAGTTACTCGATGTGGCAAGTGGCATAGATAGCCCTCAGTTGTAGTGTTACCTACATCCCCAACATATATATTCCGTGGGCTCCGGATCTTGATATTTATCTCTTTACCGTTATTTATTTCTCAATTCTGCCCAATTCTTCGCAGTTGATACCAAGCCCAGCCCTGTCCCCCGCCCCATAATAATGGTTACCAAATCTAGGTGAGGCGTGCTCATCCAAAATAACACACCGATTTTCCTCTAACCACAACAGTTTCCCCGATATTGATGTGCCAGCTGTCGATGTCTGGGGCCTATTATTTGAGAGGAAAGATAGGCCATTTTCTGAGAACAAAGGTGAGCCTTAGCCCAGGTTAACACGGGCATGTCAGAACTCTAATACTGCGTACAGTAATCTACGTCGATCCCGAGACGAACCGATCATATACTTTCGCAGAGACAAAGAACGCTGCGATTGAATTTGGCAAGGGTCTCAAGGCTCAATGGGACTGGAAGAAGGGCGATGTCCTTGCCCTCTATACGCCCAACAGCATCGACACACCAGCGGTGATATGGGGAACCCACTGGGCCGGAGGAGTCATCTCTCCTGCCAACCCAGCGTACACTCCCGCAGAATTGGCTTTCCAGCTTAAAGATTGCGGTGCCAAAGCACTTGTGACACAGAAAGCATTCCTGGCGGATGCCCGAGCTGCTGCCAAATCTGTTGGCCTTCCGGAGAAGAGGATCATTGTCCTCGGAGACGAGAGGGATGACAAATTCAAGCATTTCACTAGCATTCGGAACACCTCGGGAGCAACAAGATATCGCAGAACACGAGTGAACCCTGAAAAGGACCTTGCTTTCTTGGTCTATAGCAGTGGCACTACTGGCCACCCAAAGGGTGTCATGCTGTCACACCGCAATATTGTGTCAAACTTATTCATGCTTGCTGCAGGAGAAGGCAATAATTTGAGTTCCGAAGGTGGACCTGATGGCCAAGGCGACAAACTCCTTGCTTTCCTTCCATTTTTCCACATTTATGGTATGCCATCTTTCCTACCTTCTCGTCCAACAACCATTAATATGTGCAATAGGCCTTACATGCCTTATTCATTACGCATTCTTCAGAGGCCTCACCATATATGTCATGGCTAAATTCGACCTCGAGAGATTCTGCTCCATCATCCAGGAGAATAAAATTACCTTCGCCTATGCCGTACCACCAGTGGTTCTTCAGCTTGCGAAGAACCCAGTAGTGGACAAGTACGACCTCAGCACAATCAGAATGATGAGCTCAGGCGCAGCACCCCTCACTCGGGAAATTGTCAACACATTGTATGCCAAGCGCAACATCAAGGTCAAGCAGGGATACGGCCTGTCCGAGACATCTCCCACGACTCACTCGCAGCGCTGGGAGGACTGGCAAACGGCCATGGGCTCAGTCGGACCCCTTCTACCCAACCAAACCGCGAAGTTCATGTCGGCCGACGAGAAAGAACTTGAAGTCGGGGAGACTGGTGAGCTATGGGTCAAGGGACCTAATGTGTTCTTGGGTTACTGGAAGAACCCTGAAGGCACGAAGAATGCGCTCACCGACGACGGTTATTTCAAGACTGGCGACGTTGGGTTCCAAGATAAGAAGGGGAACTTCTACATCACAGACCGCGTGAAGGAACTTATTAAATATAAGGGATTCCAAGTTCCTCCCGCAGAACTTGAGGGTCTTCTGGTTTCGCACCCGGATGTCGACGATGTTGCTGTTCTTGGCATCTACAATGAAGACCAGGCAACCGAGGTCCCTCGCGCATATGTCGTGCCCAAGGCTGGTGTTCCGGGCACACCGGAGACCGGCAAGAATATTGCGGATTGGCTGTCCAGTAAGGTAGCTGGCCACAAGCGCCTGAGAGGAGGTGTTAGATTCGTTGATGTGATACCTAAGACCGCGAGCGGCAAGATCCTGCGGAGGGTTCTGAAGAAGCAGGCGGAGGAGGAGGAAAAGAAGGTCAAGTCCAAGTTGTAAAGCTTCGCGAAATTATTGGGAGTCCATAGCGTGGTGTGTCCATACACATATAGAACCATGTATCGTAAATCTGCAGCGCATATATTTCAAATAAAGTTTTTAAGACATTGATAGGTTGAATTGATTGGTACTCTACTGAAATACGTGTTCGATCAGTACCATAAACTTCACACTCATCGATTCGCCTCATTTCACGGCCAAATCTCGAAGAGATACGAATCTGTCATCATTTTCGAACAACCAATCTCAGCTTGTGTTGGGTGTTATTCTCCCTCTTGAGCTCTGTTCCGATGTAACTTGAGCTGAATCCACACTGAAAAGCAAATAATTAAGAAACAAATGTAAAGCAAACTATAAGTTGAAACTATTTGGAGGGATGAGGGATGAGTTTGAATATGAAGTACTGTTGTTATTTAAAGTCAGTTTTTTATGTTCGATCAGTGCCATAAACTTAACTCTCATCAATTCGGCCCATTTAATGACCAAATCTCAAAGGGACTATCTAGGTAGATGTTTCATCATTTCGAACCGCTGACTTCAGCTTGAGTTGGGTGGTATTCCCTCCTTTGAATTCTGTTCTGTTTTGACGCTGCGAAGAAAAATAACTGGGAAAAAAAAAGAAGTGTAGTGACTGTTGACGTTGGCTGGAAGGATGTATTTGGGTGTGGAATAATGCTGTTATTTGAAGTCAACTTCTTTTATCTGTGGTTGACAATTCTTCAAAATTCGCCGAAATAATTTCAAGACTGGGGCCTCAGCGACCAAAACTGTTCATCAGGCCTTAATTGATCTCTCGTTGACCAGTCCAACTGGACGATCTCGAGTGTGTTCAAAGCTTTATCATCATACGAACAGTTATATAAACAAAAGCAAAATAATTAAACATAAATGTGAAAAGATAGAAGTAAATAAATCAAATTGTTCATCAGTAAATGCTTCCGCTGTCCTCAAATCAATCCAAGTGGATGATATTGGGTTTGGGTAACGGGATGGAAACATCATCTGAACAGTTCAATTTATATAACAAAAGGAAAAACAAAGAAGAATAAATGCAAAACAAAAAACGTGAAGTAAATAAATCAAACTGTTCATCAGTGTGTGTTTCGTGTCACCTCAAATCAATCCAAATGGATGATATTGGGATAGAAAAGAGCTTAATATCATCATCTGAACAGTTCAATGTATATACAACAAAACGAAAAACAAAAAAGAAAGTAAATGGCGAGAAGATCGGTGAAATAAATAAATCAAACTGCTCATCAGCAATTTTTCAGGGTACCTCAAATCAATCCAAATGGATGATGTTGGGAACAAGTAGTAGTATTACCATCATCTGAACAGTTCGATTTATATGCGGCAAAAATAAAGGCAAAGAAAAGATTGGTGAAAGAAGAACTGCGGAAGAAGAGCTGTGGAAGAAGATCTGGTGTAAACACACAAACCAAGGTCAGAGCCAATGAAGGATAAGACCAAGGCAAGGTATGCAAAACAAGGAAGAAGAACTGTGGTGCAATACACAAACCAAGATCGAAATCCAATGAAGGATAGAACAAGGCAAAGCATGTGTAAGAAAAGAGGATAGAAGTTTTGACAAGACACCGCTTGGTGGCAGGATAAAAGAAAGAAAGAAAATGAGGAACAAGAAAGGAGGAAGAAGAACAAGAATATGGGGGGGAGGAGGGGGTATTTATACCCAGGTGGGTGATTTCGAAATCGCTAAGCGCGCTGATATTCACTTTAAGCGCGACTGTCATAGCTTCACGCCATTGGACGGAAGCGAAAGTGATGGGCGGGCAAACACTGCAAACAATCGCCAGCTCCCAGTAATTATTAGAAGTTGTGGTTAGACTGGTAGCCTGGGGCCTCAGTTGCTGAGAGTCTGCACACTGAGGTGAGTGTCTCTCGCTGAAAGGGGAAATAGGGGGGAACTTTGTGCTGACCACCGCAGACGATGGGATGTTATGCTAGGCTCTGGGCAATTCGGGAGATACTACGGCGCAGTGTTTTCCTTACTGAAGATAGGAGCTGATATAGTCTTTATATTTTACGATATATTATTCTACAGCCTACGGGAAAATCACATACAGAACGAGGGTTTACACAGACAAAACAAACCGAGTCAGTGGCCTCTAAGGCTCATTCTTATCCACGGCCATATTAGAACACACAAGGCTAACATAACTACACCACACGCACAGTGATATCCAAGGGAGATATATTAAATGGGAAGGACCAAGTTTATAGATCTATGAATGCCCGCAACCACCGTAGAATTACTCAGCGAGGTTTTGCTATCTCTCCGCCTTAGTGATGAAGGCCCCGTCTACTATGGAGGGCAGGTACAGGACAGAACACCAGCGTCACTACAATATCCACACTGAGATATCCCAGGATGAGGCCCACACTCTCTATATCGAACCCAGAAACCCTAAATTGACTTATCCAGAAACCCATGTGCCAAGCAGGGTGATCAGCAGTGGTAGCACCAGAGTATAAATACCCGTGGGAGACGCGACCAGCCCAACTACCAACGCATAACATGCGCATTCCAAACCAAACGTTGCAAGTATATCGATACAGTAGCGTGTTCATACTAGCTACACGCAGAGATAGCCTACGAAATACTAGATGGGTCCTCCTCGGCCGAGTCCGAGATGGTGGCTTCGGAGCGGAGTATTGCTGGATGCAGTATACCACATCAAGTAACACTCCATATCGCGCTTCTCCTTCACAAAGGACCCCGTTTAGATGGTACTGACAGGTTTTAAGCGCATCGCGGCAAAAGAGGCCGAATGACAAGCCTCGCACCATGAAACCGCGCGGCAGCTTTCAGGTGGTGGTAAGTATTCAGCACACGATTTCTCAACAGCCGGCTATCGAGAGATCGGCTCTATGCGTTTTCAACGCGCCCCCGTCGTCCGGACGGCTCACTCACGATTGCTCGCAAATAAGCCATCTTTCTTATGTCTGCCTACCTGATGGCAGTATTGAGTTCTGGACGTATTGGTGCCTTTTAACGTGATGCCCAGCACTAGCGGATTCAAGCGATTGTTTTCTCTTGGACACTGTAACAGTTTGTGCCATATTGACAACAAATGCGTGCCTCTCGCGTCAAGTTGACAATGGAACGATGTCCACCAAAAAAAGCGACTCGCTTTGTAGGCTTGGACTAGAGTCTGTTATAGCCAGATTGCGGTTGTCGTACAACATCCCTGAAGGCTTCAGCCTACAAATTCGCCACTTGCAAGCATTTCCCAGGGCTTGCCAGTATCCCAAACGTTTTGAATCAGGTCCCGTGCCTTTCTAACCTTGAAGGAGGTTAGTAATTGCTATTATTACCGAATGGTAGTCAAACTTACCTGGCTCATCCCAATTCCTTCGACATTTCCCATCCTCTCCATTATAAAGCTCCGTTCTTCCACATCTTGCGCATCGCACCCAGCACTAAACATGGGAAAAAGTAGGCATGCTTCTGCTGCAGACGCCTTTCTTACCCTATGAAGAAGGGTGACAATCTCCCGCACTGCGATTTGGACGTCTTTGTCGGTCGATGGCTTGCCCAAAACCCGGCGGTGCAGATGAATAAGTCCAGCCCAGTGATATGCCTCGTTTGTGGCAGCCATTTCGCGGCTATCCCACTGATATGCCTCTTCTTCCGACGAGTGCAGATGCGGACAATGTTGAATCAAGGAGCTGGTCCTGGCGTGTTCGAGATCTTCGACTAGCTGCTCGGCTTGTTGCCTGACTTCATCTGTTGGCTCCCACCCCGGCCGTTCATTGCAGGTCTCGTCAAAACGTCTAGGAGCACAGAGTGCGGCAAGATCTGCAATCTTGGATAAAATAGATGCGCATCGGCTTGTAAACCCAAGAAGACAGACAATCTGAAGACCATTTTCTCCTTCGCTGTCATAAGCTACCAGGCCCTCTGTGATGGATAGGAAGTTTTTGTGCCCGCCCGTGAGCCTTCCTAGGACACCAAGATAGGCAAACCACCTTAATAGAAAGCCAAAGGTGGCAGAAATTTCACTGTTGGGGTTCGCTTGTCCTCGAGCAACAATCATCTGCCTTGCTACAGTTAGATGTTGCTGCCATGGAATTTCGACCCCGAAGGCCTTTGGGCATATGATCTCAAGAGACGCCAACATTATGGCTCCCGCAAGACAGGAGTCAGTAACTATTTTCTTGGGGTCGTCGATGGCGTCGCGAAGAAACGAAAAGAACCCCTGGACCCATAGAGAAATCCTTGTTATTGGCTCTCGGTGGTTCAGGAGCCGAGCCCGGTGAGATGCAGAGTATGCCAGTACCAACTTCATTAGATGACTGCACTGAAGTGCCATCTGTGGCAAAATCTTTTGGAATGGGTTTGAGCTACAATGGTGAGGGACGAGAAGTCTAACAAATTAGCTTGGTTCCAAATGCGAGGGTAGTAGTACTCACGTCGCAGTATGTGAAATAAAATGGTGGAAATAAAGAATATTCATTGGGTTCTCTTGTAGTATCGGCGGTAAAGGGTGGAATGACCGAGGGATTTTGACCCAGACCGGACTGATAGCATTAGTTTTGCGCTTTGGCATGGGCATGGACATGGAAGTTTACCTTTCATAGTAACCGCCCCTTTCGAAGGCTTTCACCTTCGTTTGCTGGCCAAAACTGAAATCAAGACTTGAATATTCTTTCGAGATGGCATTTGCATCATCGTTCTTCCCAATATCCAAATCTCTGAGCCCTTTGTCAACCCCCAAAGTGATAATGTCATCGCGCGGATCTCCATATGGAAGAGGCGTTTGCTCTCTGCTAGTGGAGCCAGCAGTGCCCATGGCATTTGACATTCCAGGAGGGCCAGAGAGCAGAGAGTCAATGGAAAGTCTTCGCCATTCTGACATATGACTACCGTTGGATGTGAGTGGCGCAAGCTTAACGGAGAGGCTTCTCTGCCCATCGTCACTTTGAGACGATGTTGACATTGGCGCAAAGGACTGGCTAAAATGAATTCCGGTACTATAACGAGACGACGAAGGGATGGGAAGCGCCATCTCTGTAAACCGAGAGTGGATTTCACTACTGGAGGGTCCATATCGGATTCGTTTCGAGGAACGTGTATCGCCTGCAAAATCCACAAATGAACTGCCCGTTGGGCTTTCCATACCCGATTCTGAAGATGACTTTATGCCATGCTCATCACGATATCTCTCGTAGCTCTGCTCGAATGGCTGGGTATATAACGAGTTTAGAGACCCATATTGGAAAGGCGGAGACGCGCAAGGTTGCTGAGTATCCTGACCCGTTAATAATATATTGTCTATGGATGGCTCCTTGATGGAGTCCAAACTTGGCGGTTCCATACCCCATGTTGCCAGCTTTGGGACGGGAGTTTTCGAAGGCTTCTCAGCGTTTCGGTAGTTATCGGTATGAGCCGATGCCTGGTCTGCAACATGCTCTCGGCTTGATGGTCGTGTGCCATAATGTGTTCCGTTCGGTGGAGAGATAGAAGCTTCGACTTTTACGGCCTTTTTCGGAGAGACGTCAAAATCAGCAGAGAGTGTATTGACATGGAAAATCGTCTGTCTCCCGCCTGTCGGCTCAGCCTTCCTCTTCCCCCTCCCATCCCAGTTCAACCGCACGCTATAGTCGCATACCTCATTCTGTCGCTGGCAACTGAGACATGTCGGGTGCGCCTCGTCGCACTTAACTTTTCGAGCTTTGCAGGGCCTAGGCATAGAAGGTCAGTCAGTGGCCATCACTTGCATTTAAAAGGTGACACGCGCAACATCGCTGACTCAGCACGAAACAGCGAATAGAACGTACCAGCAACCATTCCTGCTGCGCTTCTTGGGCTCTGGCGCCCCAGGCTTCTTTGGGCGTGGCATAGAGAGCTAGCCTTGAGGGTGAGGCGAGGAAGTTTGCGAATATGGGGTGGTTGTCAGAGCCTTGTGGTATAAGAAAGTATGGGCATCTCTACTAGTTGGCGCCTAGGATCCACTTGGCCGTAATAGCCTTTGTCCGCCTGTAAATTGGCTCTGAGCTACCGCGCCGCCATCATATTTAGCATTCGAATGGCGCTTCCAAAAACAATAGTCGTATCATAAATCATATCAGCGAGCGGCTTGTCAGCAGTCCAGGTCCAGTCCACCATGGTGCCAAAGTTAGTTCAAAACTTGGGGTAGTGGTGGGGCAGCGCCGGCTTATCGGAGATAGATGTCGGATAAGAACCTGAGAAAAAAGGCGGGGAGATTTCGGTCGCGTGGTTTTACGGGTAAACGTCCGATTTGAGCATGGGGTATCATATTTCAATATTTACGGAGGCTAGGGTTCTATACATCCTCATAGGAATGGCTATGTTATTGAGATGTTAATAATCTTGATATCCTCCTCAGGCTTTTCTTTGTGCACTTTTGTGTTTTCAATCTTGTGAACAACATCCAAGCCCTGGATCGCTCTCCCAAAAATCGTGTGCTTGTTATCTAACCATGGCTACTCAGGTGTTAGTTTTGCGATATAGAGTACAAGTTGGATCTTCACTTACAGTCTTTTCAGTCGTGATGAAGAACTGGCTTCCGTTTGTATTGGGCCCAGCATTTGCCATGCTCAGGGTATACGGCTTGTCATGCCTCAGAGTGCTGAACTCGTCCTCGAATTCCTTTCCCCAGATACTCTCGCCACCAGTTCCATCGCCGAGTGGATCTCCACACTGGATCATGAAGCGGCGTATGACTCTGTGGAAAATGGTATTGTTGTAGTAGCCGCGCTTTGAATGTGTAACGAAGTTCTCCACAGCTTTAGGTGCGGCGTCTGGGAACAGTCGGACGTGGATATCGCCATATGTGGTATGAATAACGGCACTTGTTCCGGTCTCTGCCACTTTATTTTCGACTGCCTTCAGCGCATTGAGGTTTGTTGGCTTCTCATTCTGAACATCTCGTTCAGATTTGGATATCTCTTCGTCATTGCTAAACATGTAAAAACGCTGCTTCCCGACGCCGGTCTCGATAAGTATGGGATCCCGGACTTCTGATTCTTGCAGCAGGGGATTGTTGGAAGCGGCCATCGCGATGGTAGTAACGCCTTTCTTCTGGGGTTGTCCTTGGTAGGTTGCCAAGTTCAAAGCTCTAAAGTTCTCGTCCTGGCCATATACCTTGACCACGCGATTCGTGTAGGTATTGATCACCTTGGTGCCGAGTATGGACCCGTACAGTATGAAGTGGCCGCTCTCATCAAAGACCACGTTGACCTTGTTTCTTAATAACGGAGTATCAATCTCTCTTTCTGTAGCAAGCCTCCGGTTGAACTCGACATCTTCTAGTTTCTGCAAGGCAGTACCGGCTTGCTGCATCTCTTCGATAGTCTGTATTGATTCATCATACGTTCGGTGCAGCTTTCCCGTCGGAAAATCGAAGACTCGAATCTTGCGGTCCGGAAATGATATTGTAGCAAATTGCGAACCGGTGGGAGAGACTGTAATGGAGGCCAGCACAGACTTTGCTTTCTTAAATTCAAAGAGATCCGTGGAGCTCTTGTATTTGAAGACGTTATCTGGCTTCTCATAGTTGCCGCCGGGTCTCCAGTACTCGAGCATGCCACTCTCATCTGCCGAAACAACGCAGTTGTAAGCATTGTTAAATGCCATTAGTGAAATAACGCTTCTATGAAGTCCTTTCAGCGTATGGATCGGCTCCAGGTTGTCTCCTCTTCCGTCGTATATCCGTATGGAGTGGTTGACCTCGTCTGATACGGCTAGCAGAGGTAACGAGGCGCCGCGCTGATGAACCCAACAGACGCACTTTGGCGTAAACTCCACAGAGAGCATAGTCAATAGATCAAATGTGATCACATCGAATATTTTAATTGTCTTGTCCGCGCCAGCTGTTGCGAAACTTCTGCCATCTGCGCTTACTGACACGCTCTTAATCTCGCCATTGTGCGCGCGAAACTCTTTCACAAACTCAACACCTTCGTTTCCTTTCTTCCAGAACTTAACGTAACCGTCGATGGAGCTGGTGATCAGGAAATCAGTGAGTGGTGTCATCGTAACGAAGGCTACCTGCTCCTTGTGCATGAGAGACTTCGAGTACTTTGCCGACGTGGGCAGGGCTGCAACGTAAAGCTTTTCATAAGGGAGGATCCGTCTCTTCTTCTTTGGTGCTGCCGAGGGCAATTGCGGCCCCATATCATCATCCGACGATTCTGGACACTGTTAGCTATCGTAGGCATTGGATGTCACACTGAAGCTCACCATCTTCTTCGGCGCCAGCAGGCCCTCCTTTCGGAGAGTCATTCACAGCATTCGACTCATTGTACGGCCTCTTATTCGAGACCTGTGCGTTTGAACTCATGGTTAACCCTTGAGGTCAGGATTGGCGGAGGACTTGATGAGGCTGAAAATAGTTTGGGTCGCGTCTTGTATAGCTGTAGCCTCACATCTTTGGATCGGTGAAAATATTCTTCCGGCGCCGACTGACCCTGGTTACTGGCCAACTTTCAACGGACGTCCACTTTCAACAAGGGCAAGGCTGAGGGGCCGTCTCCATAAAAGCGCAAGCCACTAAGACCCCAGACCTCGGCCGCGCCTGTCGTTTGCGCATGTGCGGATGCAGTTTATAGCATGTACTACGGACTAATTATGTATTTAGTTGAGACTACATATATCCAGGGAATCTCTCCCTGGTCCGTTTACTTCACGATTGTAAAATAAACTTCAAGCTTTTTGGAACAACGCAAACATGGCAAAGTCAAAGTCCCCAGTCTCTGCTTCGCGCAAGCATCCGCTCCAGCGCTTTGAGTCGCCATCCCGCGAGATATCATTTTTCTTGCACGCTCTGGGTCTCTGCTCCTTCTCCGGGTCCTTCTGGTACATGATCAGCTTCCCAACGCAGATGAACCAGGCCTATGGCTGGCACTACCAGTATCTGACAATTATCGGCCTCCTCGTGTCCACCATCACCTTTGGTTTTGGTCTCTTGGCCGATATCACCCTCTCGCACCGCCTCTTTTCTATCAAGAACAGTCTGTCACTGTGGTGTGCCCCGCTTGAGGTCCTGATCACGATCCTGTACTGGACTATCTCGGCCATCGACAGAGAACTCGTTATTCCCCCGGAGATCAACCTGGACCCATACGCGGATATTAGCTTCCATTTCATGCCCAGCTTGTTGTTGGTCTTGGATCTCTTGCTTCTAAGCCCGCCCTACACCATCAGGAATCTCCCAGCAGCTGGTCTGAGCACTGTCCTGGCATTCACTTACTGGGCATGGATCGAGCACTGCTTCACTCACAACGGCTTGTAAGCGCCCCTTCACCCCAGCTAAAGCTACAATATGTTACGTCGTCATGGTTCTAATGTTACTAGCTACCCATACCCCCTCTTTACCATTTTGTCGACCACCCACAGAGCGCTCCTCTTTGGTAGCTCCGCATTATTGATGACTGCGAGCACCATCTTGCTGAAGTGGTTGTATGCAAAGATCAATGGAGTGGAAACTGGCAACAAGCGAACTACTCCTGCCAACATCAAGGGGGAATAATTCACCCTTTTTTGGCCCGTTCGCATGTGATAGGCCGCTTCATGCTATTAGGTTACCATTTAACGAAGGCAGCAATGATCTGCTCCCAAACGAAATTATGGAGGAATGACTTAGATGTATCAAAATATCATTTGCAATTGGCTCCAATTTACCAGCACGATTTGAATATGACGGAAATACCGCCAAAACCATTAACTAAAAAACCAATCTTTCGTTCATTTATTCTTTTGACCTATTGCCAGCGTGTACCATCCAACCCGGATACACCGATCAGAATGAGGATACCCTCCAGATCTCATGAGCTACTCCATACATATGCAGAGAAGGAAATAATAAGCGTGAGGTCGTGACGTTCTCAAGCAATGATCTCCTCCGTCTCCTCGACGATCTCTTCAACGATCTCCTCGATAACCTGATCCTCGCCCTCATCGGTCTGCTTGATCAGGCCCTCCAGAGGATCCTCTGGCAAGCCCAACTCTCTGCGCTCAGCCAAAACCTCCTCCACAACCATCTCTCTCCATGCGAGCCACTCGTCAAGGAGGTTACGCCTGTGCTCAACGACGGCCAAGTCGGCAGACGCGCCGCGATCAGCATCTTCTTGGTCGAAGACCTTACTGTACTCGCGGAGGTTCTTGCGGATCGCCTTTTGCTCGTCCTTGGTAAGGAGGGATGCTGGGCGGGGGCGCCAGAGCCATTGCTTGAACTTCTCGACTGGCTCTTCGCGTAATTGCTCGCCCTTGAAATCGTACAAGTGGTAACCGTTCTCCATCTACGAGGTAGTTAGTATAATATCATCAGTAAAAAATAGTTGAACTTACAGTGTGCTTCCATACACTTGCGCTTGTGGCAACATAACGTCCGGTAGGGTCCCAGTCGATATCAGTGACACCGAAATGGTCGGCAGTGTTCATAAGCATAAGGTTAGCAGTAAGATCCTTCTCCGCCTCTGGCTTCTCGCCGTCAAAGTCCATATCGTAGAACTCGAGGTCGAAGCTTTGTTGCGAGTGGACAGTAGCGACAATAACGAAGCGGCCCTTTGGCGACCAGTAAATGGCGTTGCTGTTCTTTTTGTCGTATGTCCTAAGGTGCTTGAAGTTTCCGACGGCAGCGCCTCCCTTGACCTTCTCGGGGCAGAAGAAAGAGACGGATGTCTTTGGTGGAACGGCAGTAGCGGCGACAACCTCAGCAGTGGTGATGGCAACGAACCTGTCACCCTTTGGCTCCCAAGCAAAGTTGATAACAGTGTCCTTGATCGAGTCAACAACTTCAACCGGGACACCCTTCTCCTTCACGCGGAAAATCTCGAGACTGGTAGCGAGGGACTTCTTGGACTTGGAGTGACGGTCAACCTTGACGCAGAGGTATGCACCCTCTGATTGCCAGTGGAGCTTAGCATCCGTGACACTGAAGAGGTTCAATGTCCTGACAACCTCTTTCGATGGAACGCTCATCAGTCCAACCTTGGCAGGGTTGCTGCCGATTTCGGGAGTCCAGTAGCAGAACAGCTGCTCGTAAGTCTTAACACCATCACGGGTAACAGTTGCAGGTGCCCAGTCGAAGTCGACAACACCATCGATCTTGATGGAAGTCTTGTCAAGAAGACCCATCCTTGGTAGCTCGTAAACGGAAATGGATGTGCCCTGGTTTAGCCTGGCGACGTACTGGTCGTCCGAGGACCACTTGAAAGCTGGCCATTGCACCTTGCGCTTGACTGGCTGACCGGCCTCATCTAACGATGCACCGGGAACGTCCAGGTTTGCGAAAGAACGAAGTGGCTTGCCGGTCTCGATATCCCAAATAACGTAGTTCTTTCCATCATCCTCAATAGAGAGGGCTGGGTGACCTTCCTCCGGAATGGAGATCGGCTTGTTGGACCAGGTGGTGAGGTACTTCTCTCCGGGAGAGAAATCAACCAAGTTGACGAAGGGGTGGGGGAATCGCTTCATGCGAGTCCAGGATGGGCCACCCCAAAGTTGAACACCCTGCATGTGAACCGATGTGAAGAACGTGCCTAGCGGCGACCACTGGACGAAGGTCTCGGTCCAGTGGGCACGGTCAACGATGTTCTCGGGGGCATCCCTCTCGTTGTTCCAGAAAACGCCAACGTTATCACCTCTGAACATAACAAACTGGTCGCGGCCACGTCCAGCAGGATCGGCTAGCCACGAGCGGAGATGCTCCTTCTCTGCGAACGGCTCGATTCTCGGTGGTGTGAAATCCTCGGGGACGGCTCCCTCGCGGCCGTAGCGCTCGATATCCGTAAGCTTGTTCACGCGCATCGTGTGCTTCTTATCAATAGCGACGCCATCAAGAGACTTGACTGCCGCGGCGGCCTCGGCTGGGGAAGCATATTCGACGAACGCGAATCTGCTGCCGTTAGCACTTGGGCCAGGTTGTACAAGTTGGCACTTCAACATACCCATCAGTTTGTCCACTTTCGCCAACTGGCATGAATACCAGCTCCTCCTTCGTCTTTCCAACGGAGTTGAGCTTTCTTAACAAGAACTTAATCAGCTTTGGCTTCGTCTCCTCGGTAACTTTAGGCAGTCCATCCACGCAGACGAAGGTATCGAGTCCCTGCTGAAGCTGAACCTCAAATTTCTCTCTTAGGTCGGAAAAGTCGAGCTCTTCCTCATCATCGTACTCCTCCTCCTCCTCCGGGTCCGGAAGGTGATCAAAGGACGGCGCCATGATTGCGGTTCGTTCGCTGTTCGTTGCTGAACCCCTCAGTGTATAGTGGGCGTGTTTCGATTTGTGCGATATCCTTTTGGGGGGCTTTGGGGCCTGGTTAGTTCCAGAACAACGCCAATAATATAGTATATATATGGGGGCATCGGCTTACTTGATGTGCTGGAGAATTTGCTGCAAGTTGGCTTCAGTGCTGCAATAGTATACCTTGTCGTCGCAAATGTTAGGATTCTAGCTGAATATTTGATCGCGATGTGCGTGGGGCTCGCGCTAATTTTCGAAATTCGCTACGGTGGCCGATTAGGCGTGAAGCGCGTTCTGAAAAAGTAGCCCGCGCGTATAAACACTTTGAAATTGGTATAGGAGAGGTATAATCATTCACAATGGCTTCTTTCAACCCTACGCAGATTTTCCAGAATGATGTGACGGAAGAGAAGGGTGAGAATGCTCGCCTTTCTGCTTTCGTGGGAGCTATCGCAGTTGGCGACTTGGTGAAGAGCACATTGGGCCCAAAGGGCATGGACAAGATCTTACAATCTGCGTATGTGGACAGCTATTTCATGTGAAGGCCTTTACTAACTGCCAGTAGCTCTACCGGCGAGATTATGGTCACGAATGATGGAGCAACTATCCTGAAGTCTATCGCCCTCGACAACGCAGCCGCGAAGGTACTTGTGAACATCTCAAAAGTTCAAGATGACGAAGTAGGAGACGGCACAACATCGGTCACAGTCCTGGCAGCAGAGCTCTTAAGAGAGGCGGAGAAGCTGGTCGATAAGAAGATCCACCCTCAGACGATTATTGAGGGTTACAGGATAGCAAGCCATGCTGCTTTGGCGGCACTCGAGAAATCAGCTGTTGATCATAGCAGCAACAAGGAGGCGTTCAGGAAGGACTTGTACGCTATCGCACGGACAACTCTCAGCTCGAAGGTCCTGGCTCAAGACAGAGATCAGTTTGCAGAGCTAGCATGCGATGCAGTGCTACGTATGAAGGGTTCGTCCGATCTCAGTCACATTCAAATCATCAAGAAGGCCGGTGGAAAGCTGAGCGACTCCTATCTTGATGAGGGCTTCATCTTAGATAAGAAGATTGGTGTGAACCAGCCGAAGAGATTGGAGAAGGCAAAGATTATGATTGCAAACACTGCTATGGACACAGATAAGATCAAGATCTTCGGGGCCAGAGTCTCTGTTGCATCGACAAGCCAGCTTGCTGAGCTGGAGAAGGCAGAGAAAGAGAAGATGAGGGCTAAGGTGGAGAAGATCAAGGCACATGGAATCAATTGCTTCATCAACAGGCAGCTTATCTACAACTGGCCCGAGCAACTCTTTTCGGATGCTGGAATCATGTCGATCGAGCATGCTGATTTCGACGGAATTGAGAGACTCGCCTTGGTTACTGGTGGTGACATTGCTTCCACCTTCGACCACCCGGAACTTGTTAAACTTGGACAGTGCGATGTTATCGAGGAGGTTATCATTGGTGAGGATACGCTAATCAAATTCTCCGGTGTCGCTGCTGGCCAAGCTTGCACGATCGTCCTGAGAGGTGCCACCGAGCAGCTCTTGGACGAGGCCGAGAGATCACTTCACGATGCCTTGGCTGTTCTGTCACAAACAGTCCAGGAGCCAAGAACCACCCTGGGAGGAGGATGCGCAGAGATGTTGATGGCCCGCGCCGTCGACGCAGCGGCCCTTAAGGTTGACGGCAAGAAGCAAATCGCCGTTGCATCTTTCTCCGTTGCTCTCCGCCAGCTGCCAACCATCCTCGCAGACAATGCCGGGTACGACTCGAGCGATCTCGTGGCCAAGCTGCGAACCGCCATCTATGACGGCATGACTACTTACGGTTTGGATTTGATGACACCTGGCGGCGGTATTACCGATATGCGCGAGCTTGGTGTCATTGAGAGTTACAAGTTGAAGAAGGCAGTTGTGTCGTCAGCATCGGAGGCCGCAGAGGTAAGCCAGACCCGAACCCGTCCTACCGTATTTCAATACTGACTTTTGCAGCTTCTGTTGAGGGTGGATAATATCATTAGGAGCGCACCTAGACGGAGGGAAAGACAATAGATGTGGCATGGACAGGAGAACTCGGCTGTATTATGAGAAGGGGATTGCTAATGGCGAAGCCACTGTACCATAACCTGCCTTAATCACTTCGCAGTGACAATGAATGCACTCATGGTCGGGAACAAGGTGTTACTTGCCCATACAGTTTACGTAGTGATGCACTGATAGAGCCGAGTACAAATACAAGTGTTCAGTACTACACGTACAACAAAGTCCAGCGAAGAAATGCATTCGGAAGGAGGGTGCCAATGATGGATTCAATTTTTATTGTGAAATTCCCTACTTGGGCGAGTAGACATGGGCCTCAATTCTTCAGTATCTATGTCTTTAATATTGAGACAGCACTGTGCGGATAAATTATAAAAAATTGTCGCCGGACGTGCGACCACAAGGGTACTGCACTATAAATTCCGTGTTTTAAGGCTGATTGAAATACAACACTGCCACGTCCGAAGAGTCAGGGAATTCCAGCAGCACAAAATCAATATTACAGATATTCTGTAGAGTACGTAGACGATGTATACGAGTAGTTCTGAACCATCTGAAATTTGAAGCCGCCGGTAGAATCGTAAGGAACAGGTAATAAAGACTGGGCTTCGTCAGCTCGCGATTCAGAATGCTAAACCCTGTCGCACAAGTTGAAACGCTCGCTCCCTCCCCCAACCTCGAGTTTATTTTGTACGACGCACAACACATACATTACTCGAACTCGAGTCGCTTTCTCTCCCCTTTAAACCATTGCTCGCAATTACCTATCGCTGTTATTGTCGAGAGTTTACGATACCCGTCAATCTGACCTCTTCGAAGCTGCTGTCTGGGTGACCTGAGTCGAACTCTGTCAAGTGTCAGGCACCGTACGGCGTGTTATTTCATGTCCCATCATGCCGCGACGGCCTCCCGCCGAAGGGACCGCCGCGAATAGAATCCTCCTCGCGGTAGTAATATTACTCTTACCATGGCTCATCGATGCTCAGCAGCAGCAGCAAAGCGCGGGTCGTGATGTTGGAGACCAATACAAGTCACCACGCGAGGCCATCAAGGCGGACCCCATTGCGACCCTCGAGGCCACCACACTTGGAAACAAAGCACAACGCCTCGAGTCGCCGGTGAACGCAGGTCGAGCGAAAGGCACACCAGGTGCAAATAAAAAGAATATAGATAAGAATGGAAACGATGCGAGCGCTATCGCAGCTTTTGCTCCGGCGGGATCCGCCGTTCGAGCACCATCCACAGGACGATCCAGCATAGAGAATAATGCTGGGCTCTCGCCGCAATCTGCGCGGAGTCTTGAGGATTGGGATGTAGAAGACTTTGTGCTTCTTGCGACCGTCGACGGGAAGTTGTATGCCCGAGATAGGAAGACTGGGACACAACGGTGGGCCTTGGACGTTGACAGACCCGTTGTACAAACCACATACCACGAAAGGAACGGAACCGATGGCGAAGAGAATCAACCTGTGGACGACTATCTTTGGATTGTCGAGCCAAGCGCTGATGGCAGTCTCTTCGTTTACATCCCCGGCGGCCCTCAGCCAGGGTTGGTCAATACAGGTCTCACCATGAAGAAATTGGTTGAGGAAATGGTGCCATATGCCGATACCGAGCCTGCTGTGGTCTATACTGGCGACAAGGTAACCTCACTGTGGACCATCGATGCTAGAAACGGAGCAGTGCTCAAATGGTTCGGATCCGCGGGCTCTTTTAGCCCAGGAGAAGCCACATGCGACCGCCCAGATGGGTTTCAAGATCCGGATGGCGAGGAATGTAGCACTCGAGGGACTTTGACATTGGGTCGAACCGAGTACACGGTCGGCATTCAGGGAAAGGATGGCCATCCTATCGTCACTCTCAAGTATGCAGAGTGGGGTCCGAACAATTATGATCAGGATCTATTACGCCAGCACCGAAGCACCCTTGATGGGAAATACATGTACAGCAGCCACGATGGAGGCGTGTTCGCATACGATTTAACACGGTCGAAAGATAGAGGTGCCTTGTACAATGCAAGGCTCCCATCGCCGGTTATACGAGTCTTTGACGTAGCCCGTCCTGTGGATGCCGACATGAAGAATCCCGAACTTATCATCCTTCCTCAGCCAGTACCGCCGTTGGTGGATGACAGTCATGAAAGTATCCGCCATGCCCGGATATTTGTCAACCATACCGAGTCCGGGGACTGGTATGCAATGTCTGGCAATAGTTATCCATTGGTTATCGACGGCCCCGAACAGGCGCAGTGCGATACAGCGAATTGGTTGGAGCGTGCGCGCTTCCATGAGCCGGTGAACAATGCCCAGCTTCAAAAGGCACTTGTTGGGCTTCACTCAATCGATGGCCGTAGACACGAGCCTCTGTTGACTATATCCGGACCTACCGATCAGGATGACAAATTGCAAAGCGAGAACGAAACCATTCATAAAGATGCGGTTGCAAATATGACATCCCCAGCGCTGGGTCCCAAACCATCAGTTCTGTACCATGTCCGACAGCTTCCAACAACAGCAGTGACGAGTATAATTGAACTCGTTAATAATCCAATTACTACACTCCTGCTCCTCACGCTACTGTTTTGGTACAACAGAGACATTGCCCGATGGATCAAGTCGACCTGCAACAAATACATCAACATAATTTCAAAGCTCACAGGAAGGCTAGAAGAGGACGAGGACGTTGATGACTTCTCGAATATCGATGCGCCACTCAAACAAGACGCACCAGTTCCCGAAACACTTCCGGATGTGGCAACGGTGGGAAGCTCAGACTCATCGGACGATACTAAGCCAACTGAAACGAAGAAACAAGATGGAAAACTGGCAGACGTGGCCACTGAGGCCCGCCGAGAACCGTTGGGAGAAGTTACCGCAAACGATGGCTCGCGTCCACCGAAGCAACCCAAGGCCGAAGGCAAAAAAGCTCACCGTGGAAAACGTGGTGGTCTCAAGCACAAGAAAGGGCAGAGGCCGAATCCGAGCTCCGATGGACCAATTCCGTCGTCCCCTGCTACCGTTGAGGATGCAGTCCGTGATGCAAAAATGCTTGGAGGGACTACCCGCATTGAGCCAGATGTCGAAACTCTACCTAATGGTGTCAATGAAATCTCAGGCCCAATCCTACGCATGAACAGCCTTGAAGTTAACATGGATAAACTTATCGGGACAGGAAGCAATGGCACCATGGTTTTCGAAGGCAAGTTTGACGGAAGAGACGTGGCAGTGAAGAGGATGCTCATCCAATTTTTCGAAATTGCATCCCAGGAGACGAAGCTCTTACGAGAAAGTGACGATCATCCTAATGGTATGCCCTCAACCAAGTTATATATTGACCTCGGAAAGCTAACAGTTTGACCAGTTATCCGATACTATGCCCAGCAACAAAGCCAAGGTTTCCTCTATATTGCGCTCGAGCTGTGCTCCGCATCTTTAGCAGATGTTATTGAAAAGCCGCAACTCCATCGTGACCTTGCTCAAAGTGGAGAACGAGATCTTCCGAATGTCCTTTACCAGATCACCAATGGTCTCCAACATCTCCATAACCTTCGGATTGTGCATCGCGATCTCAAGCCCCAGAATATTCTGGTCTCAATGGGTAAAGACGGCAGACCTCGGCTTTTAGTCTCCGATTTCGGACTCTGCAAGAAGCTCGAAGGCGAGCAGTCAAGCTTCCGCGCTACCACTGCCCATGCAGCTGGTACATCTGGCTGGCGTGCCCCTGAGCTCCTCCTAGACGATGACCTTCGCGAAGGCTCGGTTACAGCCATGGAGTCCACCCTCTCCAGCAGCCACAGCACATCAGGGATACCACTTGTCTCTGGTGATTTAATGCACAATCGCCGCGCCACTCGGGCCATTGATATCTTTTCTCTTGGGCTGGTCTTCTTTTACGTGCTCACTAAGGGGTCTCATCCTTTCGATTGCGGCGATCGGTATATGCGAGAAGTCAACATTCGCAAAGGCGAATATAAGCTCAGCCCGCTTGATGTTCTTGGCGATTATGCGTTCGAAGCTACCGACCTCATCAGGTCTATGCTGGAGCAAGTGCCAAAGGCCCGTCCGACTGCGAAGCAAGTGATGTCGCACCCGTTTTTCTGGTCGGCTAAGAAACGCCTAAACTTTCTTTGCGACGTCTCAGATCACTTTGAAAAAGAAAAGAGGGACCCTCCGAGTGACGCACTTATCGAGCTTGAGAGATGGGCGCCGGAAATTACTCGTGGAGACTTCATGAAACCGCTTGGGAAGGAGTTTACGGATTCCCTGGGCAAGCAGAGGAAGTATACTGGTTCAAGATTGTTGGATCTGCTGAGAGCGCTCAGGAACAAGAAGAACCATTATGAGGATATGTCAGACAAGTTGAAGAAGGACGTAGGTCCTTTGCCTGAGGGGTATCTGAGCTTCTGGACAAGGAAGTTCCCAAACCTACTCATCGGCTGTTGGAATGTTGTGTATGAGGTTAGATGGGATGAAGTGGATCGATTCAGAGAGTACTATGAGCCAGCATTGCTGTGAGATAATACTTTGGAACTCAGGGAGTCGGACTCCGGAGCTTTGGTCACTTCGAGGAAGGCAATTGGCGTGGCAGCTTTGGGCGCACGGAGGGAATATGCGAATTAAGATTTATAGTACTATGTAGCTCACGACGAATTGAATTATAGCAACCATAGAAATAGCCCGTGCAATCCAATGAATCTTACGGCGGCTATTCATTATTGGACGTGTGTATTTCTAACGATGGCATTCTCTGAAACTTAAAACGCCCATGACGGCGCTTAAACGCGGGAGCGGCCGCATCCAGGCCTTTGGTTTGGCCGATCGTGGTCGCGACGAACCATCACGCACCTGCTCGTCAACTACTCCACATCCGGCCCTCACAAACAGCTACATTCTTCCTACTTCCCGACTTGCTTGCCTATTTGCTTCCTTTGGAATTATATATATTATACTATTCTTATATCAGGGCTGGTTCTCTGCCATCACATTGGAAAGAGCCCTGGCGAAGTGTGAAGTTGAGAAGCTGCAGTCGCATGCGCCAGCCAGGATTTAGCAACCACCACCACCGACCATAAGCAAACTTCCACAAGATACACTTCAAACTGCGCGTCAATTGCACCTTGCCAAACGTTGAGTGCCCTAAAGCAAACCGTTATCATTTGCGCCAATTCTCAAACTCCAGTCGTTCAAACGAAAGCAATACCTTCATAGCCAGTTGCGTCTCATTGCAGTTTATCCGCCAACATGGGACTATCAGAAGAGCAGAGTCGCCAATTCAGCACCCATATTGATACTATTCTCAACAAAAGCGACTTGGCAACTATATCAGTAAAGAAGGTCCGGAACCAGTTACAAGAGGTCGTCGGCCAGGACTTATCAGAGCAGAAGGTAACACAAGTCATTCCAGCTCAATACCTTTGTTTTTACTAATATTTCTTTGATAGTCTGCAGTCAATGCCCTGATTGAAGAGCGCTTCGACAAAATCACTTCCGAGCCACCGTCTTCGCCAGACGTGCCGATATCCAAAGCGTCGAAACCAACAACCAACGGCCACGTCAAGACCGAGGTCAAGAATGAGAGCACTCCCGATGATTCAGACGGTGGCAGTGCCCCTCCGAAGAAGAAGCAGAAGAAACAGTCGGCAGCAGACAGCGATGCGAAGCTAGCTGCCCTGCTCCAGGCGCAGGAGAATAGCCGAGGCAGGGCCACAAGAGGCGGGGTTAATAAGAAGCCAGCAAAGGCGAAGTCAACTGTTAAGAAGAAGAAGAGCTCAGCGAAGGTTAGGGCAGCGGATGATAGTGATATCGAGCTGAATTCAGATGGGGAGAAAAAGGTGGTCGAACGGAAGGGAGGGTTTCACGTCAGTCAACCACAACATACTAGGAGGGATCTTTGGCTAACACCGAGTAGAAACAGTACGCGCTCTCCGAGCCGCTGGCTGCATTGGTTGGCGAGCCTCAGGTATGTGGATCGAGAACCGCTTTGTGCCGTATACTAACTGCCTCCAGTCATCTCGGCCACAGGTCGTGAAAAAGATATGGGCGCATATCAAAGGAAACGATCTCCAGGACCCGTCAGACAAGCGCCAGATATTTTGCGACAACAAGATGAAGCTGGTTTTCAAGCAAGACACAGTTCACATGTTCACTATGAACAAGTTATTGGGGAAGCACCTGTACGAGGTTGAGGAACTCGCAGCAGAAGCAGCGGCAGCGCAAAACTAGCCTGCCCGGTTGAGAGGCAAAATGGGGGGTCAATGGGGACAAAGGGCCTGGATATATGGCATTACTGGGACATATGGCGTTGTGCGTGGGCTCAAAAGCTATTATGCTGCATACCCATCATTTATTTGAGGGGGAAACACTTTATGAATATTCACTGGAGGGAGGATGATCCAGCAAACACTGGATATGGTGGCAGATATCCTGAATTGATGATTTGAAATCGAACCGCAGCCGCTAGAACTTTGACCGAGTGACTCCCATGTGATTCTTCGCCACGCAAGGTAACAAAGATCAAATAGTAATGACCTGAGAGATTAAAGTGAGATGTTCGCAGAAGAAGGCTTATTTCTACACAGTCAGCCTTGAGTGACTCTGAATCGATCTGTGTGGTAGTAGCGCCAAGTTGCAGCCTCGTAGCCTCGCACACCGAGCCCTGCTATTCATGATTCGTCGACCCCACATCCCCACGCCCAAATTTCCACTCCAGCTCATCACCGTAACCACAAACAGCTCCGATAACTCCAACATACGCCCTCAGACACCGACACAGAATACATTGATTCTAGGAGATACATGTAATATTTATGTCAAAGATTGTGCAGTACAGCACAGGAGAAGCATTATTATGGCGGACACAAACGCCACTCGCCCGGAGTCCGCCCAGACGACTGCCCCACCACGAGCACCCCGAGGGGATAACGCCAGGGGAGGAAGGGGTGGCAGAAGAGGACGAGGAGGAAGGGCAAACACTGAAGGAGAAGGAACAGCAGACAGTAACCAGAATGAAGGCAGAGCGCCCCGGCGAGGGAGAGGAGGTAATCGCGGCGCTGGTGCGAGAGGAGGCAACAGCACATTAACACCTGCCGACCTGGCTACGCGATTTGCGCAGAAAGCAACGGTAGCAGAGGTTCCAGCTGCCTCGTCTCCAAGGATATTAGAGCCAAAAGATGAAGAGGAGGATGTCGATGCGGAAGTGTGCTTTATTTGCGCGTCGCCCGTCGTTCACAATGCCGTTGCACCTTGCAATCACAGAACATGTCATATCTGTGCATTACGGATGCGAGCCCTCTATAAAACAAAAGACTGTGCCCATTGTAGAGTAAGTTTCCCTTGTCAGCTTCCTGTAGAAGTTTAATTGCTAACCCGAACCTCTAGACCGAGGCACCATATGTCATCTTCACCGATGATGCAACTAAACGATTCGAGGACTATGATGAGCGAGATTTCGCAAGCACGGATCACAATATCGGCATCAAATACCAGACCCAAGAGGTAATGGGCGACTCACTTATCCTTCTACACTACAACTGCCCAGAGCCAACGTGCGATATTGCATGTCGCGCATGGCCAGAATTGCACCGCCACGTGAGAGGCACTCACCACAAGAAGATGTGTGATCTCTGCACGAGGCACAAGAAAGTCTTTACGCACGAGCATGATCTGTTTACGGACAAAGAGTTACAGATGCATATGTCTAAGGGAGATGACAACCCAGGGGCCAAGGACCAAAGTGGCTTCAAGGGCCACCCACTATGCAGCTTCTGTGGGCAGAGGTTTTATGGTGATGACGAGCTCTATGTGCATTGTCGGCAAAAGCACGAGAGGTGCTTCCTGTGCGACAGGGCAGACAGCCGGAATCCCCACTACTACGTCAACTACGAGTCTCTGGAGAACCACTTTAAGAAGGACCATTACATGTGTATGGAGCGGGAATGTCAGGAGAAGAAATTCATCGTATTTTCGTCGGAGATGGATCTCAAGGCACATCAACTCGAGGAGCACGCCAATACCTTGTCAAAGGATGTAAGGCGAGACGCTAGAGTGGTCGACCTGTCGTCATTCGACTACAGGGCACCATATTACCAGGAGAGACGCGGAGGAGAGAGCCAGAGGGAATCACGGAATCGTGGGCGAGGGAGGGACCCAAATGCGGAACCAATCCCAGCATCAACTGCACAGCCTCTACGTAGAGATGAGCAAGCTTTCCAACGCCAAATGGCCATCCAGAGTGCGCAGTCAGTAACAACACGCACCTTTGGAGGCCAATTGACTGCGCCAACTCCAGCTCAATCAGCAGCAGCAACGTCGGGCCGTAACACTGGCGCCACCAACTCATCACGTCCATCTACGGCATCACGAACGGCCCCAGCAGCACAGCCTCAAGCCCCGGCCGTCGCCGAGGCCGACCTCTCACCACAAGAGCAAGCCCGCCGCCAACACCACATGTCCGTCATCTCAAAAGCAACCCAGCTACTCAACAACGACAACCTCAAAATCACCCAGTTCCGCAACGCACTCTCCTCCTACCGCTCAAACGCCATCTCCGCCTCCGCCCTCATCGACACCTTCTTCGCCCTCTTCTCCGACACATCCAGCTCCGCCCTCGGCACCCTCATCCGCGACGTCGCAGACCTCTATGAAGACGTCAAGAAAGCAGAGGGCATCCGCACCGCCTGGAACGACTGGCGCGCTATCAACGAGGACTACCCCTCCCTCCCCGGCCCCAGCGGCATGACCGGCAGCGCCAGCGTAGGCTGGGCTGGCGTCACAGCCTCAATGCCACCAAACGTCACCATCGCCCCTGCCAAGTCGTCTCGCGTGCTAAAACTCAAATCCTCGACTCAGCAGTCCTCCCGCTCGAGCCAGAGCAGGAACGGGACGTGGACGAATACCGCGACGCCGAGTAGCTCTAGGAGCGAATCTGCGTTCCCGACTCTCCCACCTTCGTCGTCGTCCGTGCAGCCGACACCGAGGGTTACGACGGTGCCGTGGAAGCCATCATCTGGTAACGCAAGTTCACCACAAAGTACCCCCCGCGCTACGCCCCCTACCTCTCGTCCGGCATCTCGCGTGGCTGGTGGACGTGGCGGTGCCACTGGAGGCGACTTCCCATCCTTACCACCAGCGCCAAAACCCGTAAGCACGATCTTTGGATACGGCCGCGGAATGGTCCGTCGGGATACTGGACAGGGAAGCGGCGCCGGCGCCAGCGCCAGCGCCTGGGGAGCATCGCAGGCGGAGGAGGTGCAGCAGCAGCAGGAGGAGCAGGGGGGGAAGAAGAAGGGGAATAAGGGGAAGAAACAGGTTCTTGTGGCGTGGGGATAGACGGGGTAGTTTTGGTGTGTGCGAGTTTATTGTCTAGCGTTGTGATGGGAAAAGTGATGATTAGATGATGTCGTACGCATAGCGAAGGGGTTTTGCGTTGTTATAGATTTCTGATGTTAAGATTAACTTGGTTTTGGTTTTACTCGTAATGTCTGAAGATATATCAGAGACTCGGTGTTCAAGTTAGAGGAGCGTCCAAATGGGCTCCAATATATATTTGTTAAGCCTCCTTTCCTAGACATGCAATCAATAGTCCGATTCGAAATTGTCTGAAGATATATCAGAGACTCGGTGTTTAAGTTAGACGAGAGTCCCAATAGGCTCCAATATAGATTTTGTTAAGCCTCCCCTCCTAAACATGCAATCAGAAAACTGGTTAATATACAGCCAGTCCCCCTTTTTTTCCTCTGATGCAAATGCTGACTCCAGGTATTACCCATCACCCCCATTCCTGCGCCATAAACGCCTTCAAACACACTTCAATCCCATCAACGCCACAATTTTTTCCCATCACCCTCCATTACTCTCCCCCCCCCCGAAATCAAACCCCTAGGACGAAGAACCCCTCCTCACAAGCCCAGCAACCCACCTCCGACCCCTCTCCACAACGCCCTCTTCCGCCGGTACACCTTCAATATTCTTCCCCTTCCCCTTCACATCCTTCCTCTCCTTCTTCTCTCTCCCATCCTTCTTCTCCTTCCCCTCCCTCTCATCCCCCCCCTCCACAGACGACTCCTCCCCCTGGCCCCTCGTAGGCACCTTGACGATATTCGCTGCTCCCCCGCGTCCTACATGCGCACCCTCTGATTCTCGTCTCGGAAGTCTGCAAACAGCAGTTAGCCACACCATCCACTCAAACCCTACACCAGCAGAAGACGAAAGAAAAAGATGAAAACTCACGCAACAACATCCTGCGCCCTCCTCGCCCCCGCCTTCCCCGTATTCGCAACCATATTCCCACTCCCTCCCCTCCCCGTCGTATACACCTCCTCCTTCAGCGTCGGCGTCTCCAAATCCGTCGGCGAGACTGGTCGAGGCGGCGCTGCCGAGATATTACCTGCGAACGTTATGTTAGCTATGATTGTCTCGGTGTGCGTGGTTGGGAGGAGAGAAAGACATACCAGCGCCACCCCGTCCATGCGCCGCATACCGACTCGTAGAAGTCGACCGCCGAGTCGCCTCTTCGTAGGGACTTGGGTCCGCTGCTGTTTCGCTGCTTGGGGGTGTACTTTCAGGCATTGTGATGGTGGTGTGGTGGTTCAATTCAATCGCGAGTTGCTGGTCGGCGTCGTGGGTTGACGCAAGCTGTTGGTGGTTGTTGGTAGTGGTGGATGCGCCTCCGGTAGTCGATTGTGACGCGGGGTTGAGCTTTAAAGTCCGTTGGTCGGTGTATGTATGACTCGAGAATTCTTTTCGGTGTAAATCACACAATCAATTCCTCAGGAACAATAAACAATAAAAATCAATATAAAAACCCTTATTACCCAATTCAATCCCTTGTTCGTGGTGGCAAAAAACAAAAAGCTCGTAGCCGCCGTCCGTCTTATGCATCCATACCCACGGCCCCTCCGCCTCCCTCTCCCCCGCCTCGCGCGATCGTCGCCTGACTCAAAATTTCTGTACAGCGTGATCCTGCTGTACCCCACTACAGCGGGCCAGGCCTTTGTGGGGATCGACGCCCGTGTTTGCCGCGTCTGGGGAGTCAACACCAGTCAACACCAGGAGCCAACTAACTAAACCACAGGGCGCACGCACGCTCGCACGCACATACGCCACGGGCGGTGGGTATGGGAGAATCGGAATATAGATATATCACGAATATATACGAGGCTGGGAGTTTGTGTTTATATCCCTCTTTCTTGTCTGATTTTTCTTTTTTACGTGTAACATACGCCCATCCACGAACAGGTGTGCCCAGAAAACAAGGCAAGAGAAAAGGCTGAAATCTCGCGCTCGCGCTCAAATCTTCACTTTCCTGTGATTTCAACCTGCCTCACTCCCCACACACCTAGCTATTATTCTATACACAATTAACCCACCCCCCCACCCCCTACATCTGCCCAGCGCCCACCAACATAGCATTTCCCCATCAACACCCCCAACCGCCGCACCGCAATCCATCACAGCCATCCATCATTACTCACTCAACTCAAAGGTAGAGCCGCTCCCACACACCATCCCCGCCATCCGTCAACGCCGCCGCCCCGCTAATCCCGCTAACCCCGCACAACAACAATCACCTATCCCTCATGCCAGACCGCCAGACACAATACAACAATGAGTCCAGTCCCTCCCGCCCAATCTATCCCCGCCGCCGCACCCTACGAAACCCAGCCCAACCCAACCCCCAAGCACCCCTTCCCACAACCCCCTCCCTCCACTGCGAAAATAGGAGATCCCGAACCCCCCCCCTTTCAAACATACCCGCCCACCGCCCACCGCCCCCTAAACCCAGAACCCCCCCTACCCCCCAAACTAAAAAAGGGCCGCAAATAAGTCTATCTATATCTCGAAATGTCGTTAGAAAAAAACCGAAAATAAAGTTAAAAAAGGTTCTAGTTGATCTGGCCAAGCAAGCTCGGGCTCGATCGACTTTTTGGTGTCGGGTCGGGGGTTTGGAGATGGAGGTGGAGGCGGGTTATCTTGGAGGACGAGCTCATTCAGCACTTCTTATTTTGTGCTGATGGGTTTGCTGAGACAGACTAGCTGTCATCTGCGTATGCCATGCTGCTCGCTACATCAGGCTGCGAGCGCTGCTGCTCTCGTTGCGCGACGACCTCGCGGGCGTAGAACTCCACGAGCATCGTTCCGTATGCCTCGAGTTCCTCGACCGGAACGGCGAGGCGGAAGTCGTTGAGGAGGAGGAATTGCAGTTCCAGATGGTTCAGTTCTGCAAGAGGGAGACCGCCGACCTATTCCTGTCAGTATATACACCCTAGAGATACGACTAAAGAGGGGTCACGGGGGGGAGGACATACCTTGGCGTATCGAGAATTAGTATAAAACGTATCCGAGAAGAACTTGCTCGCGCACGTCACCCCCGATATCAGTAAGCGGTGAATATTATAGCTATCCACCACAAAGTAGTGCGCCAGGTTATACTGCGGCGAATCCTCATCCGGCGGCGTCGCGTACTGCCCCCTTGCCGTGTCCTCAACGCTGCCATTCACGCTGAGCCCTGACATCGGCGTCCGTGGCATTTCCGGATCTTCAAGCCGCGAGGTCGAGAGACCAGTGGAAGGCCGAGAGGGGTGCCCATCAGATGAGGGCGTCTCCCTTGTGCTATCTGAGGGCCCGGCGTTCACACGCTCCGTCATGCGGTCGAAGTAGACCAACAGACTCAGAAACACCTCGTACGTCAGGGGACAGTACTTGTGTACCCGGCTCAGGTAGCTCAGGATGGTAATGCTTGGCACATTCTTCCCATGGAACGCCAGGACGCTCGTCGTCAGCCCGGACATATTCGTATTCCCCTCCGACGGCGGTAATGGCATATGCAGATGCTCATGCTGCCTGTCGTTCGTGGTCGTTATCTTCGTCAATAGCCCCGCAACCATCTCAATGATGTCAGTTACCGGCATAGCGGCAATCTCATATTTCGGCGTTGCCTCCCTCCCCAGCGCCCTGTATTCCGACGCTCGATTCGTCAAGAACTCCTCTGTAGCGAAGCTCTGTATATGTGCCAGATCCCGCACCTTTATGGTACTACTTTCGTGTCTCAATGCGTCGTCTGCCGAGTACACCGGCCGCGGCGGCGGGCTCGTCGAATTCGCCGGTGACGCTAACACCGACCCATCATGTTGTGGGACATAATCATTCCGCGCTGGTGGCGCATGCTGGCCTGCCCTAGGCTGGCCATACTGCTCAAAGTACTGCTGGCTCGCAAAAGGCTGCCGCACGGTAGCCTCGTCCTCTGAGCTTGAGTCGGTCGGTGGCCGGCGGGGGAACTGCCCCGGGCGATCGTAGGACTCGTTCGCAATGCGATAAGGGATTTCGTTTGGTTGGCGCACGCGCTGGGTCGGCGGGGAGCGGCGGCGCGGGTTCGAGGAGGATCGGTAGCGCGGCGGGGAGTGCTGGCGCTCATCGCCTCGTCTCATGGTGGGGAAGTATCGGGTGTCTGTGACAGTCTCGCTGATCACAGCAGCCATATTACACTAGAATGTCGAGGACTGCGAGAGGGATGATGTTAGTCTGGGTTCACACTGTGCATAGACGCGTGGTGGGATATGGAAGCAGGCTGAGCTGTGACGGAAGTGGGGTACAGCCTGCCCGTCACGTCACAGGTAAAGGAGGGGCGAGGAGTGACCGTGAAGCTCAGCGAACGCGCACAACACAGTGGCGTGCCAGCTGAACGAGAAACCGGGTTCGTGGTGAGACCCTGCGTTTGGACTTCCGGCCGCCTCTCTTGTCTCCACGGTTCCCATATCAACCTTATCCTGAGCCACAGCTGAAGGATGTGGGGTGGATGCTGCCTGTGACGTGTCGCGCATGTAGACCCACGCCCTGCTCTGTCCTGCGAACTATGGGCTTTGAACACAGAAGGCGCAAAAGCTTACCTGCAGCATTCCTCTGGTGGCAAAACTGCCCGGTATGTTGTGTGAAATCGTCTCTCTAGTTGTAGCTGCGAGAACAAAGGCCTTGTTGCGATATTTTTGTCCAGGGGGCTGAGCGCGTGGAGCTGGATGTTTCGAGGGGATATTCGAGGCTCCGGTGGTTTCTGGTGGCGGGTATCAGGGGTCTTTGTTGTGGTCGTGGTGGTGGTTGTTGGGTCGTGAGATATGTTGTGGTAATGGATGGCGAGATTTGAGGAAGTCCCTAGGGGGTCGATATACGACGGACGTCACTGGCTAGCTTTAGTCGGGGCGAAAAGACACAGCCTCAGCGAGCGATAAGTAAGAGTAGGAGGTGAGGGGATCGGGAAAAAGCAAAAACACACAATGAGGCAGTAAATAATTAAGCAGCAAGAGTAATAAATTTGCCAACGCCGTCTATAGATGATCGCGAATATAGAATTTGCGGAATTCGAGCGGGAGGGGAAAGAAGGAGGAGAGAGAGAGAGAGGGAGGGAGGGAGGGAGGGAGGAGAAGGGAGGGAGAGAAGGGAGAGAAAGTGGGAGAGATAATGCGGGAGAGGGCCACCTTTTTACATGGGAAGACTGGGACGGGGACGGGGGACGGAGACGATCATTGTCGCCGCATAACGCACGCTATGGGTACAGTTTTGTACTATGGGTATAGTATGGGTATACAGTACATTACGGGATGTTTTTGAGTAGCTAGAAAGGTAAAAAGTGGTAAGATAGGATAGTGGTTGGAATGGAGGAGGACAGGACAATTCATTGGAGGTGGAGTGGGCGAGTTTACGGATGAGAGGGATGAGAGATTGTAATGCATGATGACCTATCGTTTTCTAATGTGGTTTTAATTGTCTTTTAAAGTGTTTGATGGTGGTCTATTATTGTCTCGCTTTAAATCGCAATGTCTTTTCTAAAAGTAGTAGTTTCGATTACTGCGTATTATCGAATAGACTGGCGCGGTGGTGGGCGTGGTGGGTGAAGTGGGTGAGGCGTGGATCGTCGAGGGGGCGTGGTGATGGGCATGGGAAGTGGGTAAGAGGCGTGGTGGTGGTTTGGTGGTAGTGGTGGTTTGGCAGTTACAGGATCAGGATCAGGATGAGGATGAGGATAGATGTGTGTCCGAGGTCTGTGTCTGGCTGTGTCTGGAACCACCTTTTTCCTTTAAAATCGATTAAAATCCCCCTAATGCCTGCGAAGAACTGTGTTCAGTCTGTCTGCGAATCAAATGTGCTATCTGATACCCGTGTTATGGCCATCGACGTCGTGGTCCTGGGGAGGAGGTGAAGGCCGCAACGGACCGGGTAGGTACCTTTCCTTCATGCCCGGTGCTCTCCCTCCTCCTCATCCTCTCACTCGGGCCACAGAAGTAAGACACGAGCAAGGCAAGACCCATCTTCATAACCAACAATTGCCTATATACCGTGTTATACCGTGTGTATACTGTAAGTTAACTACTTCCCGAATCCATGGCCCAGACCGAACTTCATCCAGCTAATCAATCTCCTACCCGCGTCAACGACGTACCCCATACCAATTCCCATACGCTACCCTACGAATCACTTCTCCTTGATCTCCCTGGCTGTTTGTTGGTGCTGCTGTACTTACTCTAAGCGGTGAGGAGCAGGGGGGGATGGGAATGGGGATTTGTACAGGTATGGTGAAATCTGATGATGGAATGTGAGGCGGTGTGTAGTGGATGTAGTTGTGGCTAGGTGGTTAGGGGGTTAGGTGGTTAGGTGGTTAGGTGGTTAGGGGGTTAGGTGGTTAGGTGGTTAGGTGGTGGTCGTTGGGCGTGTGAGAGGCGTGGCAGAGGGGCGTGGGAGTGCTGTGGGGAGTAAGCATTCGTAGGGGGGGTGGTGGGACGGGGGCGGGAGGGGGGACCTCCCTCCCTCACCACACCACACACCACTCACCCATTCCCCCATCCCCGATCTCCCATAAGCCCTATTCGCTGGCCCGTCCCGCAACTCCCTCTCCCCGGCTGCTTGCCACCACTCAGTAGCACCACGCGCCGCTCACAGCACAAAACTCCCGAATACGCCGAAGCCGACATCACACACGACACGTGGGGGACATGGGACATCGCAGCAAACGCGGAACCATCGGGTGGATATCAAATCTATTTCCCCATCCCCGAAAAATAACAAACGCCTAACCGCGCCCGCCACCAACACTTTGCCATCCATTCCACACTCCACTTCTCCCTCTCCTTCCCTAGCCCTTACTCCCCCCGGTCACTTGTCCATCTTCCGCCACGCCGCGCCTCCTCGATCGCTGGCTTGCTCGCTCAGGCTACATTAACCTTATACCCATTATCCGGCAGGTACAAGTGTCTCACAGCTCCCTTCTTCGTCAGCACCACCATGCGGATCACGCCTCCGGAGCTACCATCCCACTTGATCGCCTCAGCCAGCGCGCCCTTGACGAAATCGACCGCCTCCGCCTCCTCAAAGCCCTCCTGCCAGTTCGCGTCACAGTATCCGTAGATGTACGTCGACCCGGAGCCGCCGATCGCGTACGACTGCTTGTGCAGCGACCCGCCGAGGGGGATCGAGTACACCTGCCCGCCGTGGCGCTCGTCCCAGCCAGCGATAATCAGTCCAGCACTATATCATCCACGTCAGCATTTGTCCAATCTCCATCCCGTTTCACATCTGCCATAATCTTGCTCCTCTCTCCCTCTCCCTCGTTCTGTGTGCGGGTATAGATGGATGTATGTCCTCACCTTAACCTGTCCTTATTATTGTAGCACAGCTCCTGGAACATCGCCGCGGCCACCTGCGTCGTCGGCGGCGCCCCATTCTGGATCCCGTACATCCCCAGCTGGTAGTGCACGATATCGGCGACAGCCTGCGTGTCAGCCGCCGAGCCGGACCGGCAGCACCAGATCGTGTCGTGCACCTGCGTCAGCTTGTCCGTCACGCGGTTGGCGATGTAGGCGCCGGTTGTGGTTCTGCTGTCCGCGCCTGTGTTCGTCAGCCTTGCTCTACGTCCATCCCTCCCTTGCTGCCAGTGTGTGCGTACCTAATATGACGCCGTCTTTGAAGTTGATTGCCATGCTAGTTGGGGGTTAGTTGAGATTCGTTTGTGGTGCTGGCGCGGTGAGATCGAAGCTTACATTGACGTTCCTAAGCTGCGGAGAAGGTTAGTTGATGGCACTTGAAGCTTCAGACAGCTCTAACTCACTTCACCTCGCCCTTCTTGAGCCTGTCCATGTCGACATGAATGCCATCTGCAATGATCCTGGTCAACAACAGCTTCACCGGGGGAGCAGGCAACACGCATCACGCACCCTCATTCAGCATTCCTGAGTTGCCGAACTCCATATTGTTGTGTTTTTCGGATTCTTATTATACAAATGTCAAGGTGAATTCGTTGATTTGCGCGTGTTTGGAAGGGTGAGAGGTCGTTTTGCTGTTTTGAGAGCTTCAATGTATGTTCCCTCGTGGCTGTCAGGCAGCTTGGTCTTCGTAACGGTTTGGGCTCCGAGAAGATAATCCGCTCCGAGCTTCCAGGCTGGTTGTTGATTACTACAAAGTTCCTTGCGCACGGACCATCCTCGGAACTTTTGGGCGGCACGACACACTTGGGCGCTATGTGTGGGGTGCGGCCGATGTTCGGGACTGCAACCAGACTTTATTTATCCACCCCACCATTGGGACTCATCAGCCTCGTCTTACTCACCGTGCTGCGCTTCTTTCGTATTTGTATACACACGAGCTTTGAAGCATCTGTAGAGAACCTTTTTTGCATATAAAACTTGTGTGAATTGTAAATATATTCTTGCATTTTCTCAAATATCAACCAAAAATCTATCACAAAATGGTTTTCCCTCCTCCACCAGTCGATACCATTGGTAAGTCAACCCCGCTTCAATATCACTGTCAGACCGAGTGAAGCACCTCGGTGGCTCAAGAGATCAAATCTATATACTTTCTTGGCTGTCCTCGCCTTTACATGTCTTTCAATCCTCTCCCAACTCCTACATTACCCCTCCATCCCCCACCTCTCCCCTCTCTCCGAGCAATTCGCTGACCCGGCCCTCCGGCAGACTGGAACGACATCGGCTTCAAAGTCCGCGAAGTAAACGGCCACATCGAATGCCACTACTCCAAGAAGACCGGACAATGGACCGCCCCCAAATTCGTCACCGACCCCTTCCTCCGCATCCACGGCATGGCCCCCGGCCTCAACTACGGCCAACAAGCCTATGAAGGCCTCAAGGCCTTCCGCACCCCAAACAACACCATCCAGATCTTCCGCCCCTCCAAAAACGCCCTCCGCATGCAGCACTCCGCAGACTTCATCTCCATCCCCCAGATCCCAGAGGCCGTCTTCGTCGAAGCCGTCCACGCCGCCGTCGCCCTCAACGCCGCGCACGTGCCTCCCTTCGAGACCGGCGCAGCGATGTACATCCGTCCGCTCGTCTTTGGGTCCTCTGCCCAGCTCGGCCTCAGCCCGCCGGAGGAATACACTTTCTGCGTCTACGTCCTCCCCGTCGGCGTTTACCACGGTATCCACCCCGTCAAGGCCCTCATCCTTGAGGACTTCGATCGCTCCGCCCCTGAGGGAACTGGCAGCGCAAAGGTCGGCGGTAACTACGCCCCTGTCCTGCGTCATAGTGATAAGGCGCGCAATGAGGGCTTTGGAATCACGCTGCACCTCGATTCGCAGACTCGCTCGGAGATTGACGAGTTCTCCACCAGTGGATTCATTGGCGTCAGGACCGAGGGTGATAAGACCACCATCGCCGTGCCGGATAGCAAGAATGTGATTGCCAGTGTCACAGCGGATTCCGTTCTTGAGATCGCAAAGTCCCTCGGATACACCGTCGAGAAGCGTTCGGTAGGAAGCCCCTATCTCACCCTTGCCTCCCTAGACATCACAAGAACAACAACTAACCCGCCCCCACTAGATCAAATACGAAGAACTCCCCACTTTCACCGAGGTCGTCGCCGCCGGCACCGCCGCAGCACTCGTCCCCATCCGCTCCATCACCCGCCGCTCCCGCGACGACACATTCCCCTACATCGCTGAGGAGACCGAGGAGCCTGGACCAGTCTTCACGAAGCTACTCACGACACTGCAGGATATCCAGAGGGGCAAGGCCGAGGACCCATATGGATGGTGTGAGTTGGTGAAGGAGCCGGAAGCGGGGAAGTATGAGTAGGTGGGGAATGAGGGTGAAAGGGGTTGGATATGTAGATAAAGCATAGAATGCGCATTGGGGATAAATAAAATTATGTTGAATGCATGGTCTAGATCATTGAATGGGTGATTTTGGGGGTTTGTGAGCAATTTGTGGTGGGATCGATCTCTGTGTGTATATTGGTTGGCTTCGATGACCTCCAAGCTGACGAAATATGAGAACTTTTAGATGACAGTAGACGGCCAGCTTTACATCAAACTCATGTTGGACTGTCCAGTGTGTATACATAGGTCTTCACTATTCACAGATTTGTGCTGTAGAATCCGAAAGTGAAACTGCTATGATGTGGGAGAATAATCCACTTATTCGCTTGCATATCTCAACTTTCTTTGTTTACCTTCCCGCGTAACCTCGCATCCCTTTCCTCCTCTTTCATACCCCTACTAACCTTACACCTCACATTTCTCTCCCACACCTATACTGCCCCTTCTTGGGAGCAGTGCCTCTACTACTTCTTCATCAAACCCAAAGTCCAACAAGCGTGTGCATCACAACATGAGCACTCCAGATACGTATGTGATTCCATACCTATGGTAGATTAAATCATATTAACAGAAATAGGCCTGGCAGTATCTGCCAACCTTAGGATTCACTTATGGACACCCTGAGAGAGGCTCTCTATGTAGAGGTTGCTGCTCTCCGTGAAAAGCTAGCGGATATCGATATGCTTATGGACAGTATTTCGGATATATCTGTTGCTCGAGCCCCCGGAGAAGCTGAAGTCAGTGATAAAGTCAGGGCATATCTCATTAAGCATACATCTACAGATAAGGATGTAGTCTGCTCTCAGGTCGACCGAGATGAATTCGAAGCTTTTGTTAACAAGCATGGCGGGAGCAAAGTTGGCAAGACCGTGAAGCTAATTGATTATCTTGCAATTAAATCTGCTGTGAAAGCAGCACAGGTACAAAACACAACACGTATAAAGGGACAATTACTAACTAGCGCGTAGGCCACTTCAGTTACTAGGGAAACTACTCTAATTAGGCCTAGGATCGGGGAAATGAGAAGTACGGGGGTTGGTGTTGGTGGTCGAGATATCTTAGGGGAAAAGGACAGTCCTAATAAAGCGTGGGATGTTTTTTTCGAGACATTGCAAAGGGTTGTCGTTATTGATTACAAGAAGGAGATCGATGTCCTCATGGAGTCATCAGGACGCGTGGAATTGTGGGATCGGACATGGAGAAAGTTCTCAGCTCCGGGGGATGTTTAACACTTGGAGAACTTCCCGCAGGGTGGTTAACAATTTGATAGAATTCATGGCAGATGCAGATAGGTACCATGAGGATACGGGCAATCAGGCCATTTCGGAACTGTGGGCTGGATGGATCAAGGAGTGGATGGGCAGCATTCTTGAGAAGTAGACAATGAGGCTGTCTGTTGCTCTGTCGTCGCTCATCGAGTGGACAAAGAAACGGAAGAAATCAAGTCGATATTCAGAGTGGTAACCTAACTTTCTGAAGATAAATGCATTGCATGGCTTACCATATTTTTGTTCTTGATTGTGATGTTGACGCTGAGTGAAATTTTCAGTATGAGAAACGGAGGATGTGCTGTATCCCAATTCAACAGTTTAATATGCCAAGAATGCGACATAGGGACAATCCCGCAGAGTTTAAATGACAGGAAATGATCATAAACATTATTTGGCAGTCAAAGGATATCAAGCTGCTGCCAAAACTATTTATGGAAAGAATTGAAATATTCGTATTGTTGGTGCAATTTCAGACCAAGTATATAAGCCTTGTGAATTGGTAGAAGCAATTGCCAAAGATATACAGCAGAGACCGCTTCCCGTGAAAAATGCTAGCTACAAGTCAAGAATAAAGGTTTGTGAACTCCATAGTAGGATATAAAATCACCAGCAATAATAATCCCAGCTACAAGCTCCCTTTACATCTAACAAAAACCGAACTTATCGATCGATATGCCATGTTCGACATAATCGAGAGCTCTCTGCCGGATCGTAGCACTACACAAGCATCCACCACGAGACGCTCATTCTTCATGGACCATATCTGCTATTCTCTTCGCTTCCGCCGGCGACGGCTCCGTGATTTTGTTGCCCGCCTTTTTGCGTAACTTCTCGAGTTCGACAACAGCTATATCCACAATATCCTCTGGCTCTGTCTCTCCAAACATATAGAGCTCTACATGCTTATGCGATGACCCATATCTGGGTTGACACTTGCGCTTCTTCGCTGTAATATGCCACCCCTTTTCTGTATCGGAACTCTCTTGGTCTACCTCGTTTTGGTACCTTTTTCCACTTTTAGGTCCACCAGTTTTGCGTACACAGTTAGTTTCAACATACTGATCCATTAGCGCAACAGCATCGGTGACAGTGCAGAGTGCGCCTGGTTCGAGCTCATTGGCCAAGGCTATCTCGGCCAGCTGGCTGAGCCAACGTGCGCTCACAAGTTGCCCAATTGGGCCAGTATCCTCGAGTTTATGGGCGAGACGCCGGAGAGCGCATCCGTCTGTTTTATAATCGAGTGCGCCCCTGTACTCCGCACGTTTGAATGTAGGTAATTGGTTGAAGCGGCCCTCGACAACCTCACGTTTTATAAGCCCGTTGATACTTTGCCGCATGATCTCATACCGAGCAGCCAAAGCAGGCTGGGGTATAATGATATGCCGACTACATCGATCGACAAATGCTGCATCAAGTGAATCGCTAAGATTCGAGGTGCATACAATGAGCACATTGGCGTTATTCTTTACCATGTCGAATCCGGTGAGAAGTGCATTTGTAGCGCGCACAGCATCGTGGACCTCATTCCTAGCGCTGGCTGTTTCGCGAGAGGCCGCAAGACTTTCGATTTCGTCAATCAACAGCACTATCAGAGTCTTCGGTTGTTCTGACGACTGAGACGCAAGGGCTTCGAAGATTGAGTGGATCTTCACGGCACTCTGTCCAAAATATTGGGACAATAGCGTTGCGGCATTCAGCTGCAAGAGGATCGTATCTCCAAATGTCTTGCTGAGCCTAATGGCGAGCTTCTGGGCAAGCCCGATGGACAATGACGTTTTTCCTCACTCGCATTAGCGCTACGTAACACATAGATGGGGTGAAAGTACCTGTGCCAGGCGGACCTGATAGAAGAACAAGTCGGTTGACAGTTGACTGCGGGCTTTGGCGGGGTCTGTATGAGAACCCAACTAACCCCATGGTTAGACTAGATAGAAAAAGGTATGTATATACGTACTGAGATTGGTCATGAAAACCACAAGTTTTTGCTTTATTTTCTCGTCGAAGATAAGTCTGAAACGAAATTAGGCGTGTAGAGACAAACGTGAGCGACCCACTGACCTGTCCCAAGAATCATCAAACTCAGCACTCGGAAGGAGTATGGCTTCGCCGCACATAGACAGAGCTTCCTCGGTTGCTACTGTCTTGCGACCTTTCAACGTGTAACAATTGATCTCAACCATATACTCTTTGACCAAAATATATCGGCAGTCATCATCCGCGCCGACAAGCTCGACTGCTTTGAGGGACTGGAGGCACTCCGGAAAAAAACACTCTGCATCTACAAAAGGATCATATAAGCGTAGTTCTATTTAAAAATAAAATGCGAGTTCATGCATACACAAGTCTTTGCCAATCATCTCATGATCAAGCCGTACAGCATGAACACGTTGTGACCTGAATACATCCTCGAGTTTCGTTGTAAGCTTCCGGACGTCAGCTTTGAATTTCCCCCCCGGAGATGCAACAGGAGTAAATGCATACCTCTGCTAGACTCCCAGTGTATTCCAGTTTCACCTGAGCCTCGATGTATATTGTGCCTTTTCGATGTTTCAACGAGCTGGCCTCGCCATCGGTTGGCCGAAGAGGGGTCCCTCCGTCAGTTCCGACGCCAGGACCGTTGATAATCTCAAAGCAACTCACATTCACGGCAGCTGGCTTCACCACAGGCTCCATTTTTGGAGCGTGGCCAGATGAGAGAGGAGTGAATTCAACGGGAAAGGGTGGGGAAAGAAGAGGTAGTTGCAGGGAGCTACTGGACTCTGGAAGGAAATAAATGAGGGAGATAGACCAGAAATCACAGAGAGGAAAAGAGAAAATGATGCATTGAAGACTCCACAATGATGAGGAAAAATGGAATCCGATAATAGAATATAAGAGACTGATACTTTTCTGGAGTGATGTTGAAATTGGGTGTTAAAGGGGAGGAATGAAGAAGGTTTGTGAGATGGAGAGAAATGGATTGACAGTCACAGACAGTGAACTTCAAGATCACAAACAGTCTGGTCAAAGACAAACACTGGGAATCAGAATAGAAAATCCGATAATAAAACAGAAGAGACTAGTACTTTTCTGCAGTGATGCTGATGGATGAAGAAGGAAAGAAGGATGTTTCTGAGAGGAGAGACAAGTCATCCTTCATCTTAAGTCTGTCGGTCCCTTGCAGCCTTGCCCGGCAAGGCTCCGTCCGGAACCCCAGCCGTCAGATCTACGTGAATAAAGCTCGGGCCTCAATTAAAGTCTGGAGGGAGCTTCTCCAATAAATCATCGACATTTTGCACTTCAGCGCATTATTCGCAGTACTCGCATTTTTACTACCATTACCGTCTCAAGAGTTTACAAGACGAATCCTGTCACTTCCTGTCAATCTCATCCGATATAACCCACCTCTAAATCGCCACCTTTCGCACGAATTGCCCTACACAATTTCTTGCGACTCCGCCTTCAACCACACCCCATAAAACATGCGCCAGACATAAATTGCACTCAATGGATCCTCCGCCGCGGCCGTCGATGGATCGCTTCCGGATCCGCGTTGCAGTCTTTTCTCCAGAAGAGGCTCATAATCTGGAGGCAGTCCCGAAACATACTTTCGTTATTGCGAGGAGCCAGGATTTCCCACTCCAAGATCTCCCCCTCCGCGAACTGCGTGACGTCGCGATAAGAAGATACAAGGACATATACCCCCAGGAGTCGTGAGTCCCCACGTCGAAGTTTTATCCTGCGCTGTCACTGACTTAATTTCCTGCCAGGTTGTTCCAAATCGCCCAGTCTACAGATGCCTATGGCGCCGACCTATACCTCAACGATCGCGTGGGCGACATATTCGCGGACAATGAAGTCTTGAGAGTGATCAAGGGCTCATCTATCAGAGACTCCCTGCCCCCAGACTACGTGAATGGGAGAGCCGGCAATATCCAGCCAAGCTATCCACTACAGCGAAAGCGATCCCCCGCCACCTCGAATCTCGGAGACAATTCGAGGGCTGGCAAGAGGCAGAAGGTTTACAGGCCGGACGATCCGCTCCCGTCACGCGAGCGCGACCCATCCGACTCCGAGGAGGAGAACGTACTGCCAGAAGATATACTCATTGACGAGGTCATCCCCGATTCTCAAGTAAACGAGGTCGAAGATGGCGGTAGGCATATCAAGCAGGAGAAGCCCTCCCAAGCAAGCCGACCAAGTTATAACCAACCATCTCCAGCCCTAGGCGACGGAATCGATGAGGAAGTCGTTATTTCAGACTCTCAGGGGAAGGAAACATCGGGACGAAATACCACCCGCCAGACCCGTCAATCACTTCAAAATGCCACCTCAGCCCGGGAAGATCTTCAAATAGCTGCTAAAACTACCCCAAAACCGAGCAATGGCGCAGCTAGCCGTCCGTCAAATAAAAGGCGCGAGCGGTCTGATGACATCTCAGATTTCGAGGAGCATATGTCTATCACACCAACCATCACGCCGTCCCAAGGAATCTCAGATACGTATAGTGATGTTGAGACCGACATCGAACAGCCTTCTAGTTTCCTTAGGCGACGTGGCCGCGTTACTCCCCTGCGCAAAAGCAAGAAGGCCTCACCTATCTCTGCAAAGCTGAAAGTGATACAATATGGAAAGAAGACAGCAACTAGGAGCAAAGCAAGCAGTTCAGATAACTCAACACCTAAAGCAATTACACCATCGACCCCTGCAATCACTCCTCGTTCGGCAAGTATGGCAAACGGCCCTATACTGCCAGGTATGACTCCTCAAGACGGCCGTGCTTCAGCCGACAACGGCGATGACAAGAGTGACGGGGTTGTGGACGCAGAAGCCGAAGAGGCTGCACAAGATGTTTCAAGGCTCACATCTGAATCGGCGGGAAAGAAACGCGCCGCGGATCCGGAACAAGAGAGTCGTCCCACAGTTCAATCCGAAAAGAGGCCAGAAGCAGCAATGGATCAGGCTCGGATTGAAAGAGAGGCAGCCGAGAAGAAGAGTACTGCTGCAGCCATTGCTACGGCAAAGATTAAGGCAGCTAAGAGAAGGAAAGTTGATACTGCGCGAAAGCGATTAGCTGCGGAAGCGAGGCTAAAGGAGGAGGCTGAGAAGGAGGCCGAGAGGGAAGCCGAGATGGAAGCCAGAGCAACTGAAGCGAAGCTTAAAAAAGATCATTTGCTTGCGGAGGAAGCCCGAAGACAAAAAGTGGCAACTGAAGAGGCCGAAGCCGAGGAACGTGAACAAGCCAAGAGACGAGAGGCAGAAGCGGCAGCACAGGCGGAAACAGTGAAGCGCGAAGAAGCCGCCAAGAGAGAGCAGGAGGCCAGTGCCAAGAAAGATGCAGAGGTAGCTAGCACCCGCAAGAGATCTACGTCTGCCATAAGCCCAGGAGGGATGCTTGGTAGGGCTGTAGCGAACTTCAATTCCCAGACAGCTAGCACTAGCCCTGGTGCAAATGTGGTCGATATGCCGCCACCTCCACCAGCTGCTCGCGGCCGTCAATCAACTTCGCCAGCACTCACTCGAAAGAGATCTGAAGATATCAAATCTACGCCAATTCTCCCCCCTCGCGGCCGTCTATCAATTTCGCCAGCTCTCACTCGGAAGAGATCCGAAGATATCAAATCTACGCCAATGCTCCCCCCTCGCGGATCTAGTGACATCAGACCGGCCTCATCTGTGGAGCCAGGTTCGGCTGCTCGACGTGTTTCCTTCGCAGAGCCATCACCGTCCGTCGCTGGAAAGACGCCGAGCAGGGCCACACAGTCACCGGCTCCAATTCAAACTCCTAAGTCTGTGAATGGGATCAAGAATTTGAGCGGGAGCTTCCGTCAATCCACACTTGTGCCACCAGGAACTGGTACCAGGTCGGTGACGCCCAAGGTGCCCACGCCTTCGGGTTCACAAGTGCCAACGTCCGGGCAACAAGTTAAGTCGACGCCGACGCGAACCCCGAAAACTCGAGCAGATATCACTGCTGCGCTGCTCAATACTATCAACAAAGGGGGCTGTAAGTTTCAATCCGGATCAATTATAGCAATGTAACTCAAACTAACTATCTATAGCATCAGCAATGAAGGGGGCAGCGGCCTCAAAGCCAAGTGCCATAGCCATCTCCTCTGATGAGGAAAGCAGCGACGATGAAAGCGTTGGCGAACTAGAGTTACCCCCATTGCCTCCGCCTTCATCTCATTCGGTTGCACAGAGTCAGGTCGGAGCAAGCGGTGACAATGCTAATGATACGGCTTCCAACGCTTCCCGTTCCGCATCCGTGTCGACAAACAGGTCGGAGCGTGAGAGCCGCTCGCCTGTACGATTTGTCAACTCTAGCTTCCATTCCAACGCAGCCTCCTCTACTCAGTCATTCGATGGGTCCCGCCGCGGGCAACAAGGCCACTCAAATGGGAGCGAGACATCCGATAAAAGTACTTCTGGAGACTCAGCATCAGAAGACGAGGCGTTGGAGCCGGAACTCTCAACAACGAAATCCAAACCTATCATCCCACCTTCTCAAAGCGCCGCATCTCAGCGCATTCTCCCACCGTCATCGAGGTTTTCACACCTCCGCGATGGTTCCGCAACTCCTACACCTCAAAACGTCGGCGCTAGAAAAGTCAGCAGCGAAAGCGACGCAGAAACATCAGTCCAGAAGCTGCTGGACAGTCAGTTGACCGAAGAGTCGGCAGCAAGCTCTGCGCCAGCCAGGGGTCAAGCGTCTCCAGCACCCAGCTCATCAAAATTCAGCGCCAGGAATTCCTCCACGCCAGTGACAAGGCCAAAACTCACCAACGGCAACGCCTCAGACAGGGGGACACCACGCACGTCCGAGAGACCAGCGGGAATGGCCAGCATGCCGTCCTTGAAACTACGAGCAGAAGCCGCCATGGAGGAAAGCCAAAAGAGGGCTGAGAAAGCCCGCCAAGAGGGCGAGGCCAAAGCAAAGGCTCTCAAGGACGCCGAGGTGGCCGACGCAGAAATCACGGAAGAGTCAGAGGCCGAGTCGTCTTCCGACGGCGACTCCGACTCGGATGACGGAGACGAGAGTAACTCGGAGGCCGGCTCGAATGATGACGTCGAGATGGGCGGGATGGGGACGCCGAAGGCCCAGAAGCCAAAGGCCAAAGTGAACTTCTTGGGATTGAGCAAGAAGTTTAGCAAGGGGTTAGCAGGGCGCCGCTAGATTCACGGAGTGTCAGTGGCGGGTGCATTCTGTATTTATGATTGGTACTGTTTAATGTTTAGACAGTTCGGGTGCCCCAAAGGGTCGAAGCCGAGTTTCTGTATCCGAGGGTCGGGTTGACGGAATCCCAACCAAGGGTTGGCGAGAAGGGTCTGTCTGGGTTGCCGGAGAGGGGAGTGAGACATGTATTACATATCATACTGTATTGGAACCAAAGCGGGCCCGGTCTACCGAATAGCAAACAGGATGTCATTGATGATGAGCGACCGGTATGATGGATGTGCCGTCATGGATGCGCTATGGAATGAGTATGTGAGATGAGTGGACCAACAGCACGGAGTAGACGGAAAGGAGATGCAAAGAACTGCAACGCAAATCCTCCCAGGGACCCTTTTTCCTTCGTCGAACCCTGCATGCGCGAGCCTATTGTGCATATTACATACAAATCTATCACATCTCACATTTCGGGAACAAATTCCACCCACAGCCCAACAAACGACACGGGACACGGGGTCCCGCGGATAAAATGCGCTCTTGTTTGCCATCTACTGTACTACTGCACCAATCCTACAAGGATAATCGGGCCTGTACCTAACCGCCCTTCGCACAACCCAACCCTCGCTCAACCCTCGTCCCCGGGCGACCAATACCGGGGCCCCATCCCCCCGCGCCCGGCCACCCGAGGGCGCGTTAGTGCTGAGACGGCACTCTGGTTGCTGGCGTCGCGGTGGCGCTGGTTACTGGTCAGACGCTGCTTTGGGACTACCGACCCGCTGAACTGGGCAGTGAGGCGCGGGTGTGTGTGTGGTGGGTGGGTTTGTGCTGGGTGGGTTTGTGCTGGGTGGGTGTGGGTGGGAAGGGTGGCGGTTGGTGGCGGGACGATTGGGATGGTGGAATGGGGAATGGGGAATGGGGAATGTGTCAGTGGGTTGGTGGTGGTTTTTGTGATGCTGGTGGCTGGCCATAGAGAAGGAGGCTATTTGGTGGTATTTGAGTTGTAGAATGAAACCTGCATATGTCTTGTCTGTGCCGGTAAAACGGTGGTGAGGTTCTTGGGATGATTACTGTACGAACTGTGCTTGCTCTCTTGATCTCTTGTACGAGGGCTTGGAATGCTGTCAGGCGGGAGATGTACACACATACATGGTACAGGCAGTGCTACAGGCAATGCCACTCGAGGACACAAGAGGGAGAAGGCACGCAGGCATGGAAGGGTTACAGCACAGGACGTTGTTGGGCCTATTTATATACGGGTGCAGGACCGACGGTATTCTTAGAATCTTTTTGCTCGTTTTTACTATTCTGACGGTCCACAGCATACCTCATCGTGCCCCTTCGGTGCCACCATTCCACCAATTCAGGTGTGACGTTTATGGCGTGAGTGACACCGGCACCGTCCAACCCAGCTACAAGTAACACCGTTGAAACTACTGAACTTCTGCCAGTGACACCGTTCATTTCGAGTACTCGTACCCGTACTTGTAGCACAATAAACAGTATAATAGTATAATAGTATAATAGTATAATAGTATAATAGTATAATAGTATAATAGTAGTAGTGTAATTAGTAGTAGAGTAAAATTAGTAGTGTAATAGTTGGATTTGTACTATACAAGTGAGAGACTCTGGTATCTGGCTGATTTTGTATGGAGTACATACTATCTATAATGCTATTCTTGGTAGAATATTGTATCTCTCCCGCTATTTTTATAGTGGACAGTACCTACAAAATACATAGCAATCACTTCCTCGCTACTCTACCGTGCACTACCCGACATTCCTTGAGGCAGATCATCCAGCTTGCCTCTTTTCGCCTTCTTGTCTTTCCTCAATCTTATACACTGTGTATATATATATATATATATGCGCACAATTCTGTTCTGTTCACCTCATTGTTTCCACTTCCTTCAACAACTTCCTTGCATCTGCTGCACAGGTGGTATACTGCAACTATACAGTAGTATCTGCACTCCCCTACACCTTGTCGCAGTGTGCCACTCACCTATCCGATCCGAGTACTACCCTACCTACGCAGGTCCGCCAGGTAGAGACAAAAAGAACTAGGCGCCAATTTAAGAGTGCGCTGAAAGTGGAGGTATGAGATGAGATGATGCTTGATATCAGCCGATAATGTGGAGCTTCTCCTGACTTTGGTTATTGACAGGTCCCCCATTCCAAATAATTTTGTGTCAACAAAAACGAGCCTCATCGATCAGGAATCGCATTGTACGCCAGGAAGCCAGGACGAACTTCAAAAGCCTCAAAATCTCCATTTTCGTCGCTCCTTCACTCTCTCGACCCCAATCCTGTCAACCCAGTCAGCCAACGCCCTGTGCGCGATATATTGCTGGTTCGAAAGCACACACCATCCGCATCCAGCATCCACACCACACGGACCTTTCCAACGAAGCTCCCCCTTCCCCCCCCGCACTAGCACTGGCCGCTGAGTGAACACCACCACTCCTTTTAACGACCCCTCTGCACAGCAGATCTATATAACGCGGGCGACTGCTCACATTTTGTCTCGGACCCCGAACACAAAAGAAGAACCTTCTCTCTCTGCGCCTCGTGCTGATCCGTGTCGACCTGCAGAGAAAGGAGTCGGGTCGAACGGCATTACAGGGTACGTCCAGCATTATTGTTGGACTCCGTTGTGCAGATCACGCAAACCTACTGCGCCTACCAGACGACGATATAGATGCAAAGAGAAGCAACTAGTACAGCGCGCCGTGCACGATCAGCTTTATATAAACAGACCGCGGGGGATTGTCCTTAGTGACGGCACTAGACATCATCGCATAGCGCCTTCCCTTACAGACCCCGACGCCCACGAGATTTCTTCGAGTCCTCCTCGGCCATTGCTCGTGTCGCATCTTTCTCCTATATTCCCACGAACCCGAGTACCACCATGAAAGTATCGCACTACCCGCATGACGACCCTACCGGACACGGCGCACAATATAACATGTCTCCTCCCATGGGAAACCCCAACTACCGCCCTGATGGGCCACAATATCAGGGGCACCAGGACCAGCCCCACATGCACCACGCACCCAACGACCACCAGCAGTATGGCTATGGGCCCAACCCGCAGGGCCATCGCGCCAGCCAGAGCTCGCAAGGGCAGGGAGGCCAAGGAGAGATGCTGGGCCGGGTCCCGACGCGAGGCCCCAATCCGTTGATGCCACTCGATTCGCCGTCAAACCCCAATGGGCCGGAAGGCGGCCCGATCTTACCGGCTGTGCAGCAGCAGGCTGGAGATCAACCGCCGAGCTTTAGTATAATTGAACTGGGTAGGAGATATACGTAAGTCCACCTCTGCCTCTTGGTTTGCAGTCAGCTACGGCCGTAGCACGTCGTTGCTATTCCCTCTGCCTCACTTTGCATAATCCATGCTGGGGCCGCATTCTTGGATATATGCTGACCATGTTGATTTAACAGGCTCGAGGTCATGCAGCAGCCCAAACGGGCGCGGATGTGTGGGTTTGGAGACAAGGTAGGCGGCCGATGACCCTTTTATGTATCCTGTTGCTAACTTTCCCAGGATCGCCGGCCCATTACCCCGCCACCATGCATAAGAGTTGTCATAACGGATGTGGCTACCGGGAACGAAATCGATACCAAGTAAGCGTCCTGCACGTATCTCGGTATACAGTTACTGACAATTTATAGCGACATTGATCACGGTTCTTTCGTCCTGACTGTGGATCTGTGGTCTGCTGATGGGAAGCACGAAGTCAATCTCGTCCGGCACTCGTCGGCGTCCCCAGCGATCTCCTCAACTATCCCCACCTCGTACGCTCAAGCACAGGCGGGTGACCACCCGGTCTACTCGAACCCAATGCCAGCGCCCACTGGCCCAGCGAGTATAGTCCGTGATCCTCAATACCCATATCATCAAAACCAACCGCCACTTCAAGGGCAATACAACCCTTACCCTGGCCAGCCTCAAGTAAGCCCATATGCTCAACCCCAGCAGCAATTCCAACAGGGGCCGCCACAAGGACAGTATGGCCAGCCCCAGCAACAAGGTCAGTATGGTCAAGGCCAGGAGCGCCAAAATTACCACCCTGGAACAGGACCAGAGCCTCCAAACCATCACATATTCTACCATACCGGTGATGGCCTCCATCCCGTCGCCTCCAATGCCCCGAGACCATCGGAGTAAGTCCTCTGCCCGCCGTCCAGTCAGCTTCCCGATCTGATATATGCTAACCAACCCCTCAGCAACCTGATGTACGACCCAGCCATCCCCCAGCGCCAACCTGCCGCCAACGCGCCACAGGGCATGTTCACCCGCAACTTAATTGGAAGCCTCGCGGCCAGCGCTTCTAAACTCGCGGACCCCCACGACAAGATTGGTATCTGGTTTGTGCTACAGGACATGAGCATCAGAACCGAGGGAAACTTCCGGTATGTCTATCAATCTCATATTTCCCCTGCCTCGCTAACACGCACAGTCTCCGCTTCTCGTTCACCAACGTCGGTGGCCCCTCCAAGACCCCCAACGGCAACCCCGCGAACCAGATGTCTGTCCTCAATACTGGCAAGGCACCCGTACTAGCATTGTGCTACAGCGATGTGTTTACCGTATACTCGGCCAAGAAGTTCCCGGGCGTGGTGGAGAGCACGCCGCTCAGCAAGTGTTTCGCGACACAGGGTGTTAAGATCCCGATCCGCAAGGATGGTGGAGGAAAGGCGGGACAGGGGAGAGAGGATTATGATGAGGAGTAGATGCATAAAATGACATGCGGTGGGAGAACTATTGAGAGTTTTAGAGAGAAGACGGTGGGCAGGGACAGTTATTTATTCGGCGCTCGGTGGGGTCGGCACCTTTGCTGTTTTTTTGTAAGGCGGTGGCTACATTGCAACCAAAACTGGATAGAAGGATGTCCATGGGGGAGGTTAATTCTGGCATTTTTACATGCGAGGAAGTTTACGGATGAATGAATGCTGTTGTTTGTGTCAGTACTTTGTTCTTTACTTATGAGGTGGTTTGGTGAGAGTGTGGTGTTTTTATGATTCTAATGAAATAAAAATGATAAATACCCATAAATATAATATATTATACCCCAACCGAACAACTTCAAATCTTCCGACTAGATCAATGAGGATATAAGAACGAATCAATAGAACAATTGATACTGATAGGTCTGAGATCATTGTCAGTTCACAAATCATACATATTTACTCTAGGTTCATATAGAAATATAGAAATATGAGAATGATTACGCGTATCACGTGAGGCTGATTATTCCGTCTACCCAGAAATTCCATTCCGAGCCAGTCCGGAGAAACGTGACTTTTTTTCCAGCATTGACAATTACGTGGATTCTGATTGGTCAACACACCTGACATAAGCTGCCATACCCATGCAACATTTCCCTTCCAGAGCTAGATACCACAACACCCGAGGTCCTGTGCCGAGCGAACAGCGACACACATCGCCAACGACATCATTCCGAATTTCCTCTCCTGCAACCGTAGCCACGGGTTTTCTTTTGACGCCAACAATCGATTGTGCACCTCGGGGGCACTAGCGATATTTCCAGTCGCACGCACGCGTTGATCCTCGCTCTCGCAAGCTCCTTTTCCTTACCCGGTTTCCCAATGGCTTCTCTCCGCTCCTCAGCACGCCTCGTGGCGGCGTCGCGCTCCGCCTTCAGGCCTGCGACTGCTATCCGCTCCTTCGCATCCGTTGCGCCTGCAGCTACCAGCCCAGCTACTGCCCCAAGCAGTGAGCCGGCGCCAGAGGCACCAAGGACCAAGACCTTCCACATCTACAGATGGAACCCGGATGAGCCCTCGACCAAGCCGAGGATGCAGGCTTACACCCTGGATCTGAACAAGACCGGACCTATGATGCTCGATGCGCTTATCCGCATCAAGAATGAGGATGACCCGACACTCACCTTCCGCAGAAGCTGCAGAGAGGGAATTTGCGGCAGCTGCGCGATGAACATCGACGGTGTCAACACTCTGGCCTGTTTGTGTAAGTTGCACTGGTCTTTCAGCAGATATCTGTTGGAATTGAGTCTCTTGGACATGTACTGACGCGAAATCCAGGCCGCATCCCTACCGACACCACCCAAGAGTCGAAGATCTACCCTCTCCCCCACACATACGTTGTCAAGGACATCGTACCGGATCTCACCCACTTCTACAAGCAGTACAAGTCCATCAAGCCATATCTCCAGCGCACAACCCCAGCCGAGCACGTAAGATTGCCCGAAACCTTTTTTTGGGGTCAGAAACTAACGCACAATAGGGCAAGGAGTACCTCCAGAGTGTAGAGGACCGCAAGAAGCTCGATGGCCTCTACGAGTGCATTCTCTGCGCGTGCTGCTCGACCTCCTGCCCCTCATACTGGTGGAACTCGGAGGAGTACCTCGGCCCGGCCGTCCTGCTCCAGTCCTACCGCTGGCTCGCCGACTCGCGTGACGAGAAGAAGATGGAGCGCAAGGCTGCGCTCGATAACTCCATGAGCGTCTACCGTTGCCACACCATCATGAACTGCTCGAGGACGTGCCCCAAGGGCCTGAACCCGGGTTTGGCAATTGCGGAGATCAAGAAGGAGTTGGCTTTCTAGATGGAGATGTGAAAAAGGGGTGAAAGTTGTTACTTACAGCGGGTTTTTTGAAGTGTGCTTGTTGGGGGTGGGGGGATTGGCTTTTGTGTAGAAATATAGGTGATAGTTTTACAGAGGAATGATGAGCATCCATGTTATTGTAAGGTTTTCCTTGTCAGAGCCAGCTGCTGATACCCCTTTAATGTACATGCATCCTGCCTACGTAATTGTATATTTATACACATCGTGCGGAACAGCCTTGGTCCACACGCCATGGATTCTGTGGATTCTAAGACACTTGGAGACTACTTATATCACCCTCCTCGAGTAAGCCTGCAACAATTAGCATCCATCCACTGTAGTGTCCATAGAAGAGTCCCTACCCTCCATCCTTCTCCAGCTTCAGCGGCGTAAAACTGCCCAACCCAATCTTGGGCTTTGTCGTTGCCACCGCCTTTTCATCATCATCCCCGCCGCATCCACAGTCGTAGAAATCCCCAATCTTGGAGCAGTCGAACAGCTCCTTCTTCAGCCGGGTATTAACCTCGTTATGCACATGGCACGCCCACGTCGCTGCGCTCGACCGCGTCCGTACCTGCGGCGGGTACTTTTCTAACAAGAGCTGAAAATGCCGTGCACATTCACCGCATGGGTATAGTCGTGCAAAGAGGTAGACAAAGGACCTGAGCGATGTGCTGTCTTCTTCCGTCGGTTGGTCCGGGAATTTCGCCATCATCGTGTGGAGCAGCTTCCAGGCTGCATTGCCAAGTTCAGCTCTGTCGATTGGGTTAGCCGCTGCAATCAGAGAGGTGCGACATTGTCTTACTTTACTGTTGCATTCTCGAGTTTTGGCGCTGTTGCGACGCCGTGGAGCACGCTGTCGCTGGGGCCGACACTCGTATCAAAGGCCGCAGGTTGCTGACCAACACTTGAGAGGAGGAATGAGAAGGCGATGAACGCCACGATGGCGATGAGTGCCAGCGTCACATGTCGCCGCGGAGGCATTTCATAAAATTAGACCTTGCAGATGTTGTGAGTCGATATGAGCCATGACACATCATCTTACCGTGGTCTAGTTCGGCCTGAAACTGGGGATCGGGATGTCGTCGCTAGCCTCGTTCGGTAGCCTCGCAGCCTCGCCACAAATCAGCCCAAGTTCGAACTTCTACCCCACGTTTTGACTCATCGTCTACATTTAAAATACCGACCAGACAGTCCCTTGCTCTGCATCTGAGATCATTTGTTCGTACTGACAAGCGCTCTGCCCTACTAATATTCACTTTTGCATTGATTGTCTTTTGAAAACGTCTGAAGTCGCCATATTTGGAAGGCGCAAGTTTATTTATTATTCACGCCTGTTCGCCGCCACTACTCAAGAGACGATATACCCTCACGAAACAACCCCAAAAACCGCAATCACGAAAGTAGCGACTGTGATCGAAAGTGGCGACTGTGGTTTCTGCTACGTATACAGATAGAGAAGAAAGAATGTCAACACCGAGCGCACCACCAGCACAAGGTGCAGGTCGAGGTGGAAGACCTCGACATTATAGACGGCCAAGGCGAGGAGGCGCACAGAACGGCACTGCTGCTGCCCCAGGAGCCCCACGAGACACACCAGAACAACCAGCCCCAGGAAACGCAGTTGCTGTTCCCCCAGCTCCAGTGGTGCCGCAGGCAGCTCCGGGCTCAAATCCTAACCGAAGGAATAATGGGCAATCAAATCGAGGTAGGGGCGGAAGGCCGGGCCAAAGAGGAGGAGCGCCTAGGCATGTGATGGGAGGTGCTGGAGGAAGAGCTTTTGGCGGGCAGCTCACATCTGCGGGAGGAGCAAGCGGAAGTTCAGCTCCTTTATCGCTGCAGGCTGACGCACCGGCGTTTACACCTGGACAAACAGTAGTTCCCAGAACCACCGCCACCCACAACCACCCACCGCCAAATATCGGAAGGCAGCGACGGTTTTCGAAGTCGCAGGCCGCGGACATCGCAACACGAACACACGAGGACATCTTACACGGCTTATACGAATGCCCAATCTGCACCAGCGAAGTGCTCAAAAACTCGAAGGTGTGGTCGTGCAAGACCTGCTGGACCGTTTTTCACCTGTCATGCGTCAAAAAATGGGCGAAAAATGAGGGGTCTACGCAGCAGAACCGCCAGCAACTGCAGGAGGGAGAGCTGCCGCCGGCAAGGCAATGGAGATGTCCTGGGTGCAATCTACCCAAGGATGATATGCCGGAGTCGTATACGTGCTGGTGTGCAAAGGATGTCGACCCAAAGGCCATTCCTGGACTACCACCACACTCGTGTGGACAAACATGCGGAAAGCCGCGAGCACCACGGAATTGCCCGCATCCTTGTGATCTGATGTGCCATGCTGGACCATGCCCGCCATGTCCTCATATGGGACCTGTACAGGCTTGTTTTTGTGGGAAGGACGAGGTTAGTAAGAGGTGCATCGACACTCATTACGATAGCGGTTGGAGCTGTGGCAAGAAGTGTGGTGATATGATGCCCTGTGGGGAGCATGAGTGTGAGAAGGGCTGCCATGAAGGGCTGTGCGGAAGCTGCGAGGTTCTTGTCGAATCGCGCTGTTACTGCGGAAAGGTTGAGAAGATGGTGCCTTGCTCGGATAGAGGCGACGAGAAAGACAGCAGCATTGTGAAGGAGGACAACGAGGTCGACAGCTGGACCGGCTCCTTCGAATGTGGGAACGTTTGCAAGCGTGCCTATGACTGTGGACGCCATTTTTGCGAGAAGAGCTGCCATGAACAGACAGCCGATGTACCGCATTGTCCACTATCGCCAGATGTCATCACCCACTGCCCTTGTGGAAAGAGTACTTTGAAGGACCTGGATTGTAAGAGAATTTCTTGCGAAGAACCCATTCCGCATTGTCAGAAGCTGTGCTTAAAACAGCTGGCTTGTGGACATGAATGCCAACAGAAGTGCCACGAAGGAGAGTGCTTGCCTTGTCTCAAGGTTGTGCCCATCGTCTGCAGATGCGGACGAACGACGTCCTCAACTATCTGCCACCAGGGTACGGAGGCTCTCCCGCAGTGCATGAGGATTTGCAAGACGGCTCTCAACTGTGGACGACATGAGTGTGGTGAGCATTGTTGTCCTGGAGAGAAGACTGCCGGGGAACGCATTGCGGCGAAGCGAAAGCAGAAAGTATCTCGTGGGACAACGGAAGACTATGAGGCTGAGCATATATGCACAAGAGTCTGCGGGAGAGATTTGAAATGTGGGAATCCAGAGCATACGTGCCAAGAACTCTGTCACCGTGGCGCATGCGGCGCCTGTAGAGAAGCCATCTTTGATGAGATCTCCTGCAACTGCGGTCGGACTGTGCTTCACCCACCACTCCCATGCGGCACTCAGCCGCCTCCTTGTCCGCATCAATGCAATAGGCGCACCGCATGTGGCCACCCAGCAGTCAACCACCAATGTCACGGCGATGGAGAGTCCTGCCCCAAGTGTCCGTACCTCGTGCAGAAGACATGCATGTGCGGCAAGAAAATCCTTAAAAACCAACCGTGCTGGTCTACGCAGATCTCCTGTGGACAGACTTGCCGACATCGCCTTCGTTGCGGTATTCACTCCTGCCAGAAGCCATGCCACCGGGCCGGCGACTGCGAGGATGCTTTGCTCACACAATGTCCCCATGTCTGCGGTAAGACCAAGACCACACCTGGTTGCGGCCACGTCTGCCTCGAGCCCTGCCACGCGCCATATCCGTGCAAAGAAGACAAGCCGTGCCAGGCAAAGGTTATCATAACATGCGCCTGCCAGCACCTCAAGCAGGAAGTGCGTTGCCTAGCCACTAAAGCAACGCCAGTGACCGAACGCAAGACCTTGGCCTGCGACGACGAATGCCTCCGCCTTCAACGCAATGCCAAGCTTGCTGCCGCCCTCAACATCCCAACCGACCATACGGATGACCATATCCCCTACTCCGCAGCGACCCTCGACTTCTTCAAGGGGAGCCCAAAGTGGTGTCAGACTCAAGAGCGCGAGTTCCGCGTCTTCGCTGCCGACACAACTGCCAAGCAGTTCCGCTTCAAGCCCATGTCCGCCGCCCAACGTGCCTTCCTGCATTCACTCGCCGAAGACTTTGCCATCGACACCGAATCCGTCGACCCGGAGCCCCACCGGCATGTAGTCCTATTCAAGGCGCCGCGCTTTGTCAGCGCCCCAATGAAGACGCTCAGCCAGTGCCTCAAGCTTCGTCCCGTGGTCGAAGCGCCCAAGAACGCTCCAGCAACCACGGGCGTTCCGTTCAATGCGCTGCTACTCGCCAACCCACGCTTTGCACTCACCCTTGATGAGCTCCGCGCTGCTGTTGCATCCGATCCGGCGACTGCGCAGATCGCGGGGTGGAAAATAGAGTTCCTCCCTAGTGAAGAGATCGTGGTACACGCGAGTCTTGCAGATGGCGTTGACGAGGCAACCCTGTTGCGCCTCAAGCCTGCACTTACTAAGGTGGTGCTCGAGAAGGAGCTGGCAGGCGCAGTGGCGCTCTGCGCTGTTGACGCGAGCTTGAATGTTGCACGGAGAGAGGATACTGACTCTGCGGGAGGGTGGAGCCAGGTTGTCAAGGGTGCGCCTGTGAAGAAGAGAGTCGTCGACGACTGGGCTGCTAGTGGCAAGAATTCGTTTACGGTTCTTGGGAGTAAGGCGGCGGGGAAGAAGAAGGAAAAGGAGAAGGGGAAGGAGAGAGAGAGGCAGGAGAGTGTTGTGGATAATTGGGAGGACGCGGTTGGAGCGTGGGACGAGAGCGCCGAGGGGGCAACGACTGTGGCAGTTGCAGACGCAGTTGATGAAAGTGAGGCTGCGGGTGCGAGTGTAGCAGAAGAAGCGCCGGCACCAGCCAGTGACTGAAGATGAGGGAAGTGTTGTATTAGAAACTAAAATATCATTTTAAAACCTTGCACACGACTGGTCAAGCATGACACAATCATTAAAATTGTGACACTGCCCTGTGGCATATATGGCGTCTATATGATAGCTATTTGTAATATTACAGCTCGCATGGGATATCTCTAGGCACATCACGACCTCAACGGCAGAATATGTTGCGCCAGACAGCCTCTCCTGCAAAGCGGGCATTCCGGCTTCTCCCTCACCCAGTCTCCAATACACGTCCAGCAAAATACATGTCCACACTGCGTCGCACTCGGGTCCTTCATGTCCTCTAAACATAATGTACATCGCCGTTGCTGGGCGCCTTTAATCCACGCCATCACATCGTCACCTTTAAGCTCTACCCTCGGGGCGCTAAGGACGGGGGTATGCATCGCCCTTTCGATATTTATGGTGGATCCCGCGCCTGTGGAGGCATCTAGGAGCAGCTCGTTGCTGGAAGTGAACGAATTCTCGTTGAGGGAAATTTCGACTCCATTGTCGAGGAGGGCAGTGCCGCTGCCCTGGGCATTCGCGGTATGGGTAGGCTGTGAGAATTCGGCAACCGTCGAATTGAGGTGTATCCAGCTTTGGACGGCAATCTGGAGGACAAGCAGGACACCAAGGACTTCGTAGCCGATGCGGGCTTCTGACTCCCCGATTTTCTTGGTGAAGATGTAGCGTAGGCCCCAGATACGCTTGGAAAGCTGATAGTACGAGCCGCTGAAGTAGAAGACGGTGAGGGTGGCGGCGTGGATGGGTGACGGGGAGGTGATTGCGGCGAGATGCCGTAGGATGTATGACTGGAACTTAAAGGATCGTGAGGATTGTTGCTGATCCTTCGATAGGCGGCGTAGGTTGCGCTCGAGCTTGGCGCGGATCCGGGCGCGGAATGAGGGCAGGAGGCGGTTGAGGGAGTACGGGAGAAGGATGGCGGTTAGGATGTAGCCAGCTCGGCGCGTTATGCTGGGTAATCTGAGTGTGTCGTCTTCAATCTGTATGATATCGCAGTATTCCTCGCCAAGTGTGCGGTTGCCGATGAGGGTTGTGAGGGCGAGATATGAGAGGTCGGCGAACGTGCTTGCCTCGGCCGTCCACTTGTGGAGGAAGCGTGCGCCGTAGAGTTGTCGCAGGATATCGGAGATGTGGTTCATAAGGACGCCCTCAAAGTATGCATCTTTCTGATGTGAGCGAATTATATCTGGTGCGGCGGCGAAAGGGTAGTTGAAGGTCGTGGAGGGCACGGATGGAGGTGGGCGAGGTGTCGTGGACACATGATCAGACATGATGGATTGAAAGGCTCAGGGCCCTTCGAGAGGTATTTCGAACCAATTATTAAAGTCGCCAACGTATATAGATCATAGACTGTATGCCGTGGTAGTAGAAGCTGATCTGGTTCGAGGAGGTTGGTGAGAAATGAAGCTGCGGCTTTGTAAAGCCGATCATGAATATGACGGATATGAAGCCGAGGCTGGACGCTGGCTGTGGTGGGGACCACTTCCCGGCACTTATCAAATAGCGCCTTTCCTATCTGGGGGTCTTGGCGGCTTTTATCTATGTCACGACTGACACGCGGTCAATTCATCATTTAATTGTTTAATTGTGTTAATAAATTTATTTATTTGCAAACTTGGCGACCTCGACATATTTTGCCTTTTCCCTCAGAGCAGCTGGATATATCTTTAGGGATTGGAAGTTCTATATCGCTGGCCTCGATGCTTATTATTTCACAACGCTACCATGGATGGAGACCCGTCTGTTGAGCCACAGCTCGACTCGTTCAGTCTGACGCTGCCGCTGCCATACAGATGCGCTCTTATAATTGTTGCTGGTACGATCTCATTCTTTGCCATTCTTATCCTCTGACTGACATCTTCTAGCGGTCTGGGCCTGGGGCGCCAACTTGCAGTACTTGTCCTTTCTTAAAATCGTAAGTCAACTGTCCACTCCGTTGAATGCCCTCCTGACTTCGTTGCAGGACGTCCCCGCCCTTATAAGATACCCCGGACGACAATCTTTGACCGAAGCTACGCATCATCTCTCTACATACCGCCTGGCGACCATTCTATCCGGCTCTCTCGGCGTGTCACTGGTTACATTCTGGATCTTCTCCCACCGCGATGCCGAACTCGTCATCTTCTACGACTGGATGCCGATGACATACCTGCTCTTCCTCGCCGTACTCTTCATTATCCCATTACGATACCACTCCAAAACAGGGCGATACCACTTCCTCAAAACCCTACGCCGCGTCGCTGTGGGCGGAATTGCTGAGGCCAAAGATGGAAAATTCGGCGATATCCTCCTCGCTGATGTGCTCACCTCCTATTCCAAGATCCTCGCAGACCTCTTCATATCCGTCTGCATGTTCCTGACCACCAATGGATCAGCGACAGAGCAGCCAGATCGCCGCTGCGGCGGACGCTTCCTGGTACCGCTCATAATCACCATCCCAAGCGCCATCCGATTTCGACAATGTCTAATCGAGTACGGACGCGTACGGGACGCCAACCACCGCTCAACAAGTCTGGTATCCACTGGATCAGGCGGCGTGCACCTGGCCAACGCGCTGAAATATGCCACCGCCTTCCCCGTCATCATCTTGAGTGCCCTGCAGCGAAGTAGCTCGGACGCGTCGACAACCGCCACTGCTGCCGAGACATCACTATATCGACTGTGGCTACTGGCTGTGATTGTCAACTCGTTCTACTCATTCTACTGGGATGTAGCAAATGACTGGGACCTCACTCTCCTTTCGCCTGCACGCTCCAACCTAGAGCACCCGTATGGCCTGCGGCGCAAGATGGTCTTCCGGGCAAGCGAGATCTACTATGTGGCTATAGGTCTTGACTTTCTCCTGCGAATCACCTGGACTCTGAAATTGAGCCCTCACCTTGACCAGTTTAACGATTGGGAGGGTGGCATATTCTGCATCCAGGCGCTAGAGGTGTTCAGACGCTGGATCTGGATATTCTTCCGTGTCGAGACCGAGTGGGTGAGGAATACGAGCACGGGATTGGGCCAGGATGATATCCTTCTTGGGGACTACTCGAGTGGGAAGGATGACGACGATTGAACACATATGGGAAATGATATACGGGATGGTTATTCGGTTGTCGGGCGTCAAGAGCAATAGACTAGGATCTCTCTGTGCACGTAGGACGTGTTTTTTAAGGTGTAGACGATAAGCAGAATAATATCAATACCATATATAACAAGTACAGACGCCCCCAAACCGACCGTGGATATCACACCGTAGCCAGACGGAGTATTCCCCTGAACACACCATACATTGAATCCCACGCCAGAGAACATCTTGGCATCTATTATCCATGACAGCGAAATGCATCCGATCCCCGGGTGGCCCCAAACCGCACACCAACGCCACAGCCCCTTTCAATGCCCACATCACATGCCAACCGCTCTTGCGCTGAGTGCCAGACTCTTTCTCTCAGCACAAACACGCAAATGCAAACGCACAAGAAGTGGAAGAAAACATTCGAAATTATTAAACGGAGGTACCAAGAAGCGCACGCTCCAATGCGTCCATAACCCAACCCGCTCGCATGAATCGTGACGATGATAGTACTAAAGAGATGTATACACAAGAATCAAAATCTTCGATCGGTCGGCCGTAAAATGCTTTCCCTCGTCCATTCGAAATCTTAGGGATCCTAGAAAAACAAGACTATCTCTCCTCGATCATTCTTCCGCATCCTCAAGCTCTTCCACAGCTCCTTCTCTTCTGCACCCTTGCCAGCTCCGAGTCCGCTGGATGCCCTCATGCGATGATACCTCTTCAGGGCCTTGTTCATGCTGACGCCGCGCTCGCTCCCTGGGCCTTTGCTCACGAATCCGAGGAGCATCCCTGCGAGTTCCTCTGAGCCATCAGACGCCTTGAACACCACTAATTGGCCTGGGTCTTGCGAGGCATCCGCGGAGGACTTGTACTCGATCATCTTCTGGTCGGCATCCCTGTGCTTGGTACGCGACTGTTTCCTCGGGCGGTCCTCGTCATGTTTACGCTCCTTCTTTTCCTTGTGCTCTTTACTGCTCTTCCGCGGCTTCTTCGTGGTGGTAATCATTTGCATGATGGCCGTGCCGAATCCGCCCTCACTATGGTGCTTCTTGGTCTCCTTGGTGCGCTTGGAGCGCTTGAGCGGGCTGCCAGGCGACGCCTCCACGTTGTCACCTGAGTAGTCTGGGCTGGGTGGGAAGGCGCCCTCGCGCGCCATCATCTTCTGGAGGCCGCCGGTGAGGCCCGAGTGCAACACTGGTGGTGCGTCGGTCATCTCGAGGTCACGGTCGACAGATGATGTTGCTGAGGTATCGACATGAAGGCGCTTGCGCTTCTTGTCTGATTTGGAGGCAGAGGCGACCTTGTCCTTGGACTTGGACTTGCGCTCCTTAGGTGCCGGTGTGCGGACGTCAGTTGGTACTGGGCCACTGCCGTACTGGACGAGCGCTTCGGAACCTTCATCCTCAATCTGGCTGAAACGAACAACAGCTCCGGAGCCGTTCGCGTATGCTGGACTCGGGGTCGGAGGCGCAGCGTCTTCGAGGCGGCGTCGCTCTACGGCGGCGAGGTTGATCGTCGATGGGTTGGGCGTCTCCGCGCCAACATAGAAATCAAAGACATTTACGGGCTCCTGGTGCTCGAAGTCTGGTGCGGCTGACGGCGGCATTGGAGCCTCTGGGGGCGCATCCACGATGGCGATGTGGGAGTTGTGGTCCTCAACCTCGGGGGCATCCTCGATATACGCCTTTTTTGCGCCATTGTTGTTATTCTTTCCCTTCTTCTCCTTCTCGGGTCTGTAGAGCGCGCCTTGGTACTTTTGGGCTTCGGAGATGCAGCTCTGCGAGGGGGTTAGCAAACGCGGCGAGATTTTGGGATGGAGTAAACAACGCACTGTATGGCTGCGATACTCGGTGCCCCAGAAGTGCACCATGCAGTCGAGACATGTAAATGAGGCACCTCGGCACTGGTTCGTATGAGAGTCCAGCTTCTTCTTGGTGAGGACATCACCACAACCCTGTAGGAGCAATTAGTGAAGGCCATAAAGTGAGGCCCAGGATGAAGAGAAGGGCCTGCTGGGGGGGGTGTTGAGTGGGGTATGTGTGTACGTACCTCGCATGAAAACGAGACCATGTTCGCGTGAGCGGTGTAACAGAGTGGACTTTTATATGATGAGTCTCTGTTTATGGAAGATGTCGGATGCCGCGAAGAAGGATGGTTGTGGGGTTGGTTGTCGGGGGGTGGAAGGGTGAGAGGAGGAGCGGTGAAGATTGAAGTCGGAGAGATGTTGTTGTTATTAGAATTGGGGTGTGTGTGTCTCTTGTTGATAAGATGTAGTCGTAGTAGTGTAATGTATGTTTTGCAACAAGTATATGGGGGGAGAAGGGGGCGGGGGTAGAGGAGGAAGAGTGAGTTGAAGTGAGACGGCGGTTCCAGATTGTCGAGCAGGTGCAGGCGCAAAAGGCAGGATGATGGGTTTCTTGGGCTGTGTCAGGTTGTCAGAGGGAGGAGGGGGGAGGGGCAGTTGGGCCAACGAGAAGCCTGGACAGGGATTTTCCCCCTGGCAAAACTGCTGGAAAATGGGATTTTTTTGGTACGGTGATGCGTTTGGGAAAAAATAGAAAATAGATGAGAATTAAAATTCATAAATAGAATTTATGGCATAGTCTAGCCGCCCGTCTACCGTCTACCATCCATGGATGGGATTTGGATTTTATTATTGTAGCACAGGCGCAATCAACATAGAGTATTATAGAGTATTATAGAGCGTATTAGAGAATCTGGAGTATATTAGAGTATAATCGAGTCTATTTATTCGATCATTTCTATCCGTTGGGCTGATTTACATGCCATGCCAGCGTATACCAGCATAATTTAGGCATATCTAGGCATATCTGGGCATATTTAGTATATTAACGCAATATAAAATGACCGGCCGTCGGGTACCTACATTACCGTAGGGCTTATGGCGTCTCGCCAAGTACCCTTTTTATCCCAAATCCCAAAAAGTGCACCCACACCACACAACAGATCCATCCCATCCTTACCTTTCCCCAGCACACAAAAATCTCCACAATCCAAAAAAATACAGTAATGCACAAACCCAGTACAGAAACCAGCTCAGCAATCTGCAACTCTTCCCTTTTGATCTCAAAACTCAAAACGCAGGCCGGGGGAAGAGGCTCACCTGATGCCTGCTGCTACCTGATACTTAACTCCGTATTTCATCTGGAACTTAACTTTTTAGTTCATTTCTTTTGTCTCACTCTCTCCCGCTCTTTCTCTCTTCCTCTCCCTTCTTTCGCTCTTCCTTGCTTTGCCATGAGATGAGCATGTCCGCTCATGGGTCAGCAGCTCCTTCCTACTTGGAGCTTCTCACGTCCTTCGGTGTGACGTGTGCTTCCTGGATGCGTGTCCCGGTGATAGTCTCGTCAGTCAGTCAGCCTTCAACGCCCAGAGGTACGGCGAGGCAGCTTGCTAATCTGTTTCGTCATAGGGCTTTGCCGTCATATTGAGCTCTGCTCTCTATTTCAAACAAAAGTCAGTCTCCATTCACCTACCCCCAAACACCCAATTCAATGCAAGCTGACACGCGACACTCCCAGAGCCCTCATCTATCCATCGCATGTTCCTGGCGATGCTCGTACTAAGGTCCCCAAGCCAAGCCACTACGGCATCGACAACTATGAAGACCTCCAGATCCCCACACCCGACGGCGAGAAGCTCTCTGCCTTCTTCATCCGCGCACCGAACCAAGCCCTGGCTGTGCCGACCACGGTGCTGATGTTCCATGGCAATGCTGGCAACATTGGACACCGTGTCCCCATTGCGCAGATGATAGCGGAGCTAATGGGCTGCAGCGTCTTCATGCTGGAGTACCGCGGCTATGGTCTGAGCACAGGTAGTCCCGACGAGAGGGGACTGATGATAGATGCACAGACCGCACTGGACTATCTGACGAACAGGCACGAGACCAAGAACAACAAGATTGTAGTCTATGGGCAGAGCCTGGGAGGTGCAGTCAGCATTCAGCTGGTCGCGAAAAACCAGAAGAGTGGGAAGATCTCAGGGTTAATACTTGAGAACACCTTTCTGTCGATGAGGAAACTTATCCCTTCGTGAGTTGCCTTTGTTCTCCAGTGAGGTTGTACATGACTGACCCGTACAGTGTTATCCCACCAGCGCGCTATCTCGCCCTCCTCTGCCACCAGATCTGGCCATCCGAAACCATCATTCCCACCATAACCGAGGTTCCGGTGCTCTTCATCTCTGGTCTCAAGGACGAGATGGTCCCGTACGTTCCTCCCATTTCATATTTATCCCCACCGACGAAATGATGACTATATTTCCATCCACAAAACATGAGCCCTTCGGGTCCCAGATTATTCAAGACGTCTTATGACAACTCTGATCCATCGTCCTTCACATCAACATATATGTTCACAGCCGTAATCTGTTACATCAGCTGACCACATACAGCCCCGAACATATGCGCAAGCTCTACGAGCTCTGCCAGTCCCCGACAAAGATCTGGAAGCCCATCGAGGAAGGCGACCACAACTCTTCCGTCATGGAGCCGGGTTACTTCCATGCCATCCAGACTTTCATGGAAAGCCTTGAGGGCCATGGTGACTTCAGCCAGATGGAGAAAGATCGCAAGAGCGTACAAGTCGAGCGAAAGGCTTGAGGCAGGATTTTTTTTTATATAAATGCGAGCGGGCAAGGTTTATAGGCTGGCGTTTAACTGATACTGGATCAAAGCTGTCACAAGCTGGCGGCGTTTGGGGATGGGCCTAGGTATTTTACTCTACGGAGAGGGATGGCCCAAGGGAGCTTAAATTTAAGAGCTATATCGTTATGTTTCTTGGATGTATCAATTATCACACTCTTCCATTGTTCAACTGTCTATGTTCCATCCAGCTACTCATCATAACGGTATATCTTTCCGTCAACTCCTGTTATCACCCCTCCCTTTTAGTAATATATGACATGATTTTCGCCCCATTTCGCCCCGAATCAACTCAAATCGACTCCTATCCCGCTATCCGAGCCTCGTTTAATATCATCCCATCGTAAATACAACTGATATTCCGAAAGCCTTTCATGAGTAAAGCAACATAGAAGAGTACTGGAGGTATAAAGCCAAAATGGCAAACATGCGCTAAAGGGAAGAAGAGAAGAGAACCTGCAGAAAACAATGGCTGCCGGTCTCAGCCAAAACGCCGTGGGGAATACCAAAGTATGTCCATGGCGAGAGAAGTGAAGTTGCGTTGTAAAACGCGTGGGTTACTCCCAAGGTCAACGATCGACGGAAAATTGCCGTTGCCAGATGTGATGCGGAGGAACGGTATCAATATTCCACCATCCTAGCAAAATGTTGGTTCCAAATCCAGCCGATCGTTTCCATTGGGTCGTCTTGATTCTTTGCAAGCCACAGCTCGCCCTTTTCGGCAATCACGTCGAAGATCTGGGAAATGGTTAGCTGTCTGATTTTTGTCAAGGTGGAACAACAATTACGAACCTCGCCGTCTTCGTATGTGAGGTAAGGGTAGCCCGCCTCTGTTTTCGTGGCCTCAATGTTGAACTCGTGCAGACTGGCGACCACATAAAGAATTTTGTAGCTCGTACGAGGAATGTCCCGGTGCTCAGAAGGGACCTGAGACGACCGCCTGCTGGCGTCATTTTGAGAAGAACCATCAGTGTTGGACCACGGGAGTGCTGAATTGAATGCGTCGGAGAACGACGGTTCGGGGGGAGGAAGACCTTCGGCCCATCGTGTAGGAGTGTATGACGATTCAAACAGCGATCGATGTGCGCTGTTCGTTGACTCCCCGCTTGGCCGTGGCCTGTCGCTAGATTCGACACTGAGTCGAGCATCCGGGCGGCCTCCAAGTGCAACAACAGCAAGGCTGGCCGAGTTTGCAACAAGGGATGCACGAGGCAGCTCGCTAGATCTGTGCGTCTGGTCCGTGGCTTCGCTTTGAGTTGACAGGCCTCGAGCACGGTTATTAATGGTAGACGTAGACGCCCTACTCTTTGACTTCAAAGACACCTCGTCGTCCCTTGCAGTCGACTGTGAGAGTCGGCCTCTAGCTGATGCCACCGTGCTCCCGTTCAGAATGCTCATAGACTGTGCCTTGGCGTCTTGGTGCTTGAAGTCGCGGTTGAACTTGTCGAGGATGTCGTTGACGTCCTTTGGTAGCTCGTTCTGCTCCAGTACCGTCTTCAGTTTATCATTCCAGATGGAGTACCACGCAACTTGTGTAGTGATTAAGCGAGCCAAGCAGAGGCCTTTGAGATTTTCATTGAGAGTCGAAAGTTTTGGCAGTTCGAGCTTGAGCGTGTCGTTCAAGGCCGTGTATTGCTCGACTTGCTCAGCGAGCTTCTCATCGATCTTTTTGTTCTGGCTCTTCAAGGTCTCGTATCTCTGGAAATCGGGGCGGCGTTTGTTACGCTTCTTCAAGGCTGCCTGTGGTGGAATGTACGCCTTGGTGAGACTGGAAAATGGATCCAGAACGTGTTCGCGAATGGCAGCTTTCTGTTATGACATTAGTACAATCTTAGGAAACGACATTGATGGGGTGGCACTTACATGTTCTTCCAAAGCTACTTTGCCCACGTCTCTCATGGACAGATTAAACCGGGCCCATTTACTCTCCAGCTCGGGACAGTTGGAAGGCGATGCGCGGACTACCAGTTCAATTGCAGACAAGTAGCGCAAAAAGTCGTCGACCCAGCGAGTCACATTCTCGAGGTAGAGGTCGATATCTCGGATGATGAACTGCAAATGAATCCACTCGGAGTGGAATTTGTCGCAGTATTTGAGATACTCCTGGTCTTCATTCGCTCTGTCGTGCAGGACAGCTGTTTCAGCTCTTTCGCGGCGGGTAAATGGATTCTTCAGGCCAGACCGGATATCCGACTCTTTTCTCTTGCGGCCAGTGACGATCTCATTGACTTTGTGAATGCGCTTCTTTTGCCCGTCTATGTTGTCAAGAAGACGCTTGATATCCTCGAGAGATTTCTGCAGTGAGGGGTAATCTGGATGCAGCTCTGGCGTATTTTTGAGGATCCCCGTCAGAAGTAACTGGTATCGAGTGATACGTTGCACCGGCTTTACTAGAAGGGCATCGAGATCCCAAGCTCCAGTCAGGTCCTTTGCAACCGCATTGCACTCTTCGAGCCAGACATTGACCGTGGGGTCTGCCTGCAGCAGCTGCAGACGATTCGTGCCCTGCTCACTGTTTTTCAGGAAATTGGCATACACCGTCTCCATATCTTCGATGTGGCGCCCGAAATTTTCGCCGACCGTGGTCTTTTGGTCCTTTGCCCAGTCACTCTCGTCTTCTGCAAGCGACAGAGGCCTGTCTCCGCCGTCTGTAGGTTCAACAGATTTAGCTGCATCGGCTTGCTTAGACTTCGTCGAGCGAGGGATGTAGATTGCGGTACTGGAAGCCTTGATGTCGGCGAGGAACCGCTCGGAAAATGCAATAACCTCGTCACTGTTGCGGAATATGGCTTTGATATCGCCAGTGCCCAGTTTTGGGCACGCCTCAGCTGTGCCTTGGTAAATTTCAACCACCACGTTCATATCCTTAAGGTAGACAGCCTCCGTATCGATGAGCTCCTGGATGAGCATTTTCCGATGGCGAAGCGATGATGCGGCAGCTCCAGGAGCGACATTGTCGTCGCTGTGCTGCGGGGCATCGATGGAGAGATGGTCCGTGCTTGAGAGCGATGTCTCACCGACATCCCCCTCCACAGAAATCTGAGCGCTGGATCTGGCTGTCGAGGTCGATGGCCGATAAGAGTACATATCATCTCCGCTGACACGTCTGGACTCGGGGTCCTTGAAGCTATAGCGATGCAAACTTGGTGGCGGGTGACGATTCCACACGTTTGAGGGTGGGGGTGTCCTTCGTCGCGTGGTAGAATGTGCAGGCGACGACGGCGCCCCAGCAAGCCACGGCGGAGGAGCTGGTATTGGGGGTATTGTCGACTTGCTCCGAGGCGGTTTGACAGTGTGGTTGATCCCTGTCAGATCCGTCATTGACGAATAGAATTCGGAGGAATTGTCATTGCTTTCATCTCCATCGGGCCTGGGTGAGAAGAGCTCTTCATAGTTTGCTGGTTTTGGAGGAACTTCTGGTTTCGCCGGAAGTATTGGCTCCTTGGGTGGTGGTGGGGGTGGGATGGATGGTTCTTGAAACAGGCCCGACGACGAATTTGTGTTGACATACCAAGACGATCTATTGCTGGCGTCGACGGTCATATCTGACCAGCTCGATTGCTGGCTGGCCCTCTTATGATTGTCATGTTGATCGACGTGTTCAACCTCACCTACGCTCCCCGAGCTTCCATAATCGATCTCCGTCACTGGCAAGCCTTCAACATCAGGTGGATTGGGAGATTTTGTTGGTGATGAATATAGTAGTGTATCTAGTTTGGACAACCCCAAAGAAGATCGGCTTGGCGAGCTGTGACGAGACGGCCAAGCGTTGGATTGCACAGGCCCATCGTTGTCAGATGTGGCGATGACTTCGCTGAAGGACATGGAATGGTCTACCTCAGGCAGAGCAGTGGTATTTTCGGGATGGACATCGCTTATAATCGGTCCTGGCTCGAACGCGGAGTGAGGAGACGACGCCCTGACAAACGACGTGGACTCCGTCTCTTGCTCATAAGATTGAGGAGCATTATCCACAAACGTAAGAGGCTGCAATTGGTGCTCATCATTCAGTACCTGGCGCTGACTATCGGCAAAGTCTGGAAACTGGGATTCTCCATTTGACGCATCATCCAAAACGATTTGTATTGAGCCATCGTTGGCGTCAAAATAGTCCTCGGGGCTGCCAATGGAGTCTCGTTGAGATGGCAGTGGCTGTGGGGTGGAATCTTGTGGGAATCCCGAGGGCGAATGATGCTGGGCCGGTTCTGTCTGTAGCTCGTTGTCAAATAGAGTGACAGCCGTCGCGTTGGATACTGCAGAGGACGGCGATTCATCGATTTCAGCGTGCTGTCGAGGAAAGCCTCCGGGCATGCCCAAAGTTGGAGAGTCTTTCGACAGTGGCGCTGCTGGGCCGGAGAAGCTGGTGTCAACGACTAGCTTGGGCTCTGTGCGCTGGCTAACTGCTGCTAGGCTCTGGAGATCCGCTTCGTTATGTGTGGGAGCTTGGTTGTTCTCTTTTTGCTCCGTCTCTTGTATCGTCCTCGAGAACGCCTGCTGTATCCGGGCTCGCTTTGCCGCATAGTCCACAGGGCCCGCGGAGGCTAGCCTGTTGATCCGAGCCTTCTCCTGGATCCTACTCTCTCCACGGTTACTGAAGCTCGAACTCGCACGTGAACTGACATCGGAGACCTTATTTCGGGAGCTTGCGGTAGTAGCCGCAGAGACGGGCTGCCTCGGCCTAGAGCTTCTGAGGGGCGGAGATTTCATAGGGGGTGGTGATGAGATATAAGCCTTCAGGCTTGCATTGTTGGCAGATATTTTTGCTGGACTCCTGCCCTGGCCACGAGCGGAAAGTCGACTCCCGTGACTTGGGGGGCTCCACGGACGTGTATCAGTCTTTTGATCTTTCTTGTTGGATGCAATCATTTTTGTTGCGAACGGAGAGGAGGACCGAGTGCTGGGAGTTGAAGAAGCTGAAGAATGGCTGGTACGCTTGGAGCTTATGGGCAAGCGTGATTTCGACGGTGCTTTGGGCGTGGACTTTTCGTCTGTTTTTTCATCCGATTTCATAAATGCCATTTCATTAAACCCGACAAACACGCTGGGAGCTGGAAATCCAGCAAAGTCGCTCTGGGATCGGTTGTGGACCCTTGCATGCTTCGGAGGGGCACCTATCCCGAGATCATCCAACTTTGGGGTGACGCCGAGATACCAAGCAGTTGGAGATGTTGGGGATATATCGGCGTCGGACGAACTTCGCCGATGAGACCAGGATTGCGACATGATGCTGGAGTCAGAGGTTCGACGGGCGCGACTGCGTGGATCTGAGATGCCGTACGCTATTTGAGATCCAGATTCGGTAGGGACGATCTCACCAAACAGTGGCTTTCGAGCTGCCTCTGTGGCCGCGGGCTTTGGGGGTATAATTGAAATCGCAAGATTCGACACGGATCGAGAGCTGTTGGCGAACTCGCCAAACTGATTTTTTGCTTGGGGTGAGCGACCAACGGAGGATAAAGTATTGTTCGAACGCTGGCCTTCAACGGCGAACCTACTCCGCTGTGTTGTCCTCGATGGAGGCGTTCTGGCAGGTCCGGTGTAAGGATCTCTGGTAACCTGGCCAGGTCTTATGCTGGGTTGTTGTTTTTGAATCGACGCAGCTGGCCTATATCGGTTGGAGGCATCGAGAGGTTTGGCAGATGGCTGTCTGGGAGGAGTTTTCCTTGGGAGTGAACTTGGTTGCTCGCCATTAGCATCGAAACGCTTCAACAAGTCTCTGACGCTTGGCTGCTGGCTTCGAGGCACGCCTTTCAAAGCAGGCGCAGGCTTTACGCGGCCGTCATTCATTGGTGCAGATACAGATCTAAACGATTGCTTCGGCGTAGTGTGCGAGCCAGCTATGACGGGGTACTTTGCTGTGGTGCCATTGCTGTGAAGTAACGGAGTGGAGCTGATTCTCTGGCCAGAGGCAGGCTTGCTGGTTGTAATGCCATCGGTTGTATCCAACTGCCCTTGAAATCCCTTGTAGAAGTCGTCAGGCGAATCCACAAGATCCGCTGCGGCGGCGCCGTTTGTGTACCCAGCTATACCCATTGATTGAAGACTGTTGTTCGCAAGTTCTTTGTTGTGGTCTGCGTCGCCGCCTCGAAGTTCAGACGAAGCTCCGGAGATGGAGGCGGTCTCCTTGTTTTCATCCTGGAAGGGCTGGTGCAGGTTTGATTGCGCATAGAAGTTCTGATCGGCTGTGAGGCTAGAGTCCATGCTGGCAAGGCGTCATGGACCTCTCGTATCTAGCTTTGGCCGAGTCCTGGTGAAGGTATATTGCCGGATGCGTGGTTTGTCCTATAGCATCATCTTCGTAGGGTGGCTTGTTGAATACAGGCAGTCGCAAAGCGATTAATGAGGCCGCCGAGGTTCGTGGGCTGGATAGTTCACGATTCACGAAAGTAGTGACGCAGCAATCGTCGATCTTCCTCCAGGGTCCTGGAAGGAATGAGTATGGAGCGGCGGTAGAGAGGCGGTGTTGAGCGAGTGCGCGTTGAGGTTATGCGGGATTGATAGATGGTGTTCCTGCTCGCCCTTTGCATGGCAGATCAGCAGAAGAAATGAGTGGAACAGACGAGGAGTGGTCGTCGATGAAGTTGTGTATGCACAGAGGTGTTGTAAGTACACGCGAGTGCTTATCCTTCCCTGGCCGCTAAAATTAACCTGCCTCCGCCAACTCAGAGGTCATGCAATTGGCCGCTGACGATCGGAACTTGAACCACCGCCGCCACAACAACAACGCCGGGACGTCGCGTCTGCCACAAAAGGGACCCTTAAACAAGCAAAAAAGAAGCGCGTTGGCGTTGAGACATCATCCCGTACCTCTATAGTAATTATAAGCGTGTGGTTCACCCACAATCGGAGAGCTGGTGTTTTACTTGTGGGGAAGTTGCTTTGTCGTCATGGCATAGCAGGGATACAGATGCGTTGAGTCGCAGAGACTGCGATACTTCTCTGTCAATATATCACTTTAACACCATGGTCAGCGGGAGAAAGAGGCACAGGGCCAAGGTGGTCATCGATGAGGGCAATAAACGTCTCATACTCCTTTATTCTTCCCATGCGCCGGTCAATGTGGTACAGCAGTCCCTGCTCTCTCGGTTCTATCCCGAGGTTCTCACGCTGAGGGAGTATCTGCTTGTGAAGCTTCCTAGCAACTCTAGAATTCGGAGGAAGAAGGTATTGACGGCTGGGAGAAGAGATCTTGATCGGCGTGATGGAGAAACCGCAATAGATGATGCGGATGGCCTTGGACCGTTTCTTGACTCAACGTTGGTTGGTATACCTCATCATAACCCACAGAGTGACCAGCGGACGAGCAGGTGGAATTCCTTCACGAACCAGGCAGATTTATCTGGGTTGGACGCAACTGGGACCCCGTTCGATCTTGGACACTCGCAATCTGAGGTGCGTGCGTCTGGTTGGGTCTGTTTCCATAGCTAAATGTTTTCAGATTGTGGACTTTGCAGTATGGTTGCTCTTTAACAACAGCACCAGGGAAAACACCTCTGTCAAACACCTTCTTTGTCAAGGATTTAGCAAAATCCCCTCTGCAGGCCGCATGGACGATAAAAATGCAACTTTATCAGCCGTTCGCAGGCTTGTACCTGTATATCCCAACAAGTACTACGATGAACTCAAGGTAGACCCTTGGCCGCAGGTGCTGGGCTTATTGGGAAAGGGCGGAGACCGTGTCATGATTGATTTGCTTGTTGACTGTGGGATATTTCTTGCTGCTGGTAATGGGCGTGGGAATTACTTTCAAATATGCGGTATGTATTTGCAAGCAGAGGCATGGGAGGTTACTGAATTTGAAAGGGATGCCGCTTGGAGACCTCCAAATTCTAGATCAAACTAGACGAAGCGAACAGTTAGCCAGGATACCGACTCCATTAATAGATAGGAGCCCTTCAAGCATAGCCTTCCTACGAAGCAAGATCCTTTATGCACGGCCGACGTTGAACTCTAGAGGCGCTGTGACATTTGGCCTCCGCCATATTCGTAAGGATGGTTGATCCAACTTTTATGGCTACGCTGACTGTTTGAGATGTCCTGAACCGTTATCCGTCAGCTTGTTTGGAAGAAGGTGCCGTTCATCAAAACACCCTGCAAATCATAAAGTATATGTTCCCTAGGCAATTTGGCCTTCACAATGTCTTTGATTCTGTCGTTGATTTTCGCGAGACTGTGCACCCGTTCAAGGATTATACTCTGCGTGAGGATGAGATCCGCAGGTTGCCGGCAAACCACAAGGGCGCATCTACTAAAATTCCTAGGCGACTGAGAGGATCCTTAGTGAGCCTCGTGCAAAAGTTGCAGATATTACATGAAAGATGCTCCTATGGTCAAATGGTTGCATATTACTGCCCATCAAAGGTGAGGAGTGACTCTACTCTGGTTGTAGACGGGACTTATGTTGATATAGGCACTTGCGACCTTTCCGCAACCCTCGGTCGACGATGCTTCACGTAACTTCCAAACCCAGAAATCAACGCCAGGAAGCCATAATGGGTCTGGACCGACGTTGGCCCGTCTCCCCAAGAAGCAAAAAAAGGATAGCATCATGGACCTTGCCACCCCAAGTGCGAATGTGTCGGCATTCTGCCGTGCTGTGCTCGGCAGAGTGATCCCGGACGAGTTCTTTGGAACTGGAGAGGACCAGACGCACAACAAACAGGTGCTAATGAAGAACGTGGACCGATTTATTGAGCTGAGGAGGTTCGAAACAATCTCTCTTCACGATGTGACGCAGGGAATGAAGGTACTGTCTCCCATCCCATGAATTGCAAATTATACTGACTGTCAAGATTTCAACCATCCCGTGGCTCAACTCGGAGAACGCCAATAGCTCACAATCAGACACCCGCAAGAAATGGGAGATATTTTACGAGTTCATGTATTACATATTTGACTCCTTGATCATACCTCTGATTCGATGCAATTTCCATGTCACGGAATCTGGCGTACACCGGTATCGCATATTCTTCTTCCGACAGGATGTTTGGCGCAATCTGGCCGAGCCGGCGATGGCATCACTAAAGCTGGCAATGTTTGAAGAAGTCGATATCAGCGTTGCCAATTCAATATTGGACTCTCGCACCATTGGCTTCAGCCAGATCAGGCTCCTACCAAAGGAAAAGGGCGTCAGGCCCATACTGAATCTTCGACGACGGCAGCTTCGGCGAGACTCGAAGAGAGCTCTTGGACCCAGTATCAACTCGACACTGGCTCCGGTTTATAATATGTTGACTTTTGAAAAGGTATGTGGCAGCGATTGTTTTCTGGGTGATGCTAATACGGGCAGAATTTATCACCCGCGAAGTTTGGCTCCATCCTCTTCTCTGTCGGCGACCTGTACAACAAAATCAAGAAGTTTGCTAAAGCAATCAAACCTGCGGGCAATCTATACTTTTGCAAAGTCGACGTGCAATCCGCATTCGACACGATCCCTCAGGAAGCTGTCGTCAAGCTGGTGTCTGGCCTACCAACGAGCGACGAATATAAGATCTCCAAGCACGTCGAGGTGAAGCCGGGCGATGGGTACCGGCATGGGCAGGCGAAACCGATTCGCAAATGGACTTCCCTGGCCTGGGCAGCGGACGATCAACCGTTTGACTTGAAGATGACCAACGGCAAGAACACAGTTTTCACCGAAAATCTTACAGTCCAGAGCCACAGCAAGGACCAACTTTTATCGCTCCTTTCGGAACACGTCCAGAGAAACCTGGTCAAGATTGGGAATAAATTCTACCGGCAAAAGAAGGGGATTCCCCAGGGATCGGTTATATCTTCATTGTTGTGCAACTACTTTTACGCCGACTTGGAAGCGAAGCATCTGTCATTCCTCAATCCCCATGGAAGTTTGCTTCTGAGGCTAATCGATGACTTCTTGTTGATCACGATCGATCCTGAGCATGCCAGACGGTTTATCCAGACGATGCACGACGGGCTTCCGGATTACGGCGTTTCTGCCAATCCCGAAAAGACACTCGTCAACTTCGAGACGTCCATCAATGGTCATAAAGTCCAGCGACTGGTCAAGGGGAAGGAGTTTCCATACTGCGGCACGTTCATCAACACGAATACCTTGCACATATCCAAAGATCGAGAGAGGCAGAAGGATCTGGAAGTCGTCGACTCGCTGACGGTTGAGTTTTCAAAGACGCCAGGCAAGACATTTCACCGCAAAGTCCTCAACTCGTTCAAGATACAATGCCACGCCATGTTCATGGACACAACGTTTAATTCGCCAACGGTCGTTGCAAGAAACATATTCGAGAGTTTCGTAGAGTGTGCGAATAAAATGTGCGCGTACACGAGATGCCTTCCGACGCAGAAGCAGCCTGGCGCGGATATTACCATTCGAACGATCGTCGGTCTAATGGATCTGGCGTTCTTGCTGATTAAGAGCAAGGAGAAGAATCCGAAGAATTTGGGATACCGGTGCGCAATATCTAAGACGGAGATTCGATGGCTTGCCCTGCGAGCGTTTTATAGAGTTTTGAAACCTCGACAGAGTAGGTATAGGGAGGAGATGATGTGGTTGGATGATCAGTTGCAGCCGTGCGCGGGGAGGGAGGGATGGGAGGCGTTTAAGTAAGGACTGTTTAGGAATTACTGTCGTGATCCCATTGCTTTTCCACGCTGTCGCCGTGACTGTCATTCGTTCATGCTGTTTCTGTGTTTACTTTTCCCTGCTATCGCCATGGCTCTCGTACGTTCCTACTATCTCTATTGCCATCGCCTTTCCCCTTTATTACTATAATTCCTTATACATTTCTACTCTCTACGTTACAGTCGTTTTTCCCTACTATTACTACCTGGAATATTTTTATAGAATTTTAAAAAATATATTTTATTCTAAGAGTCTAGATCTATACTCCTCCCTTCTTCTTCTCTCCTCTCTTTTCTCTTTTCTCTTTTCTC